>PVJO010024515.1:0-24249 GCA_004026905.1 Hystrix cristata | reverse complement strand
ACAAAGAGGTGTAATAGATATTATATAAAGGGAGGATGGTGTGCAGAGGAGAGGAGTGCTAGAAAGAAAGAAGGGGAAAAGCAGAAAGGCAACAGGGGAAAGAGAGGGGAAAGGGAAAATATGGAAAATGATGAATGAACCTGATATAAATAGGGGGGAGGGAGGAGAGGGGAGGGGCGGGGGAGAGGGGGAGAACCAAAATGCACCATGTATAGGTACAGAATAAATGTAATGAATGTGACCAATGTATGTAGAATGTACCAATACATGCTCTTGGTTTAAAATTAAAAAAATAAGTTAATTAATTTTTAAAAATCAGATACTATTTATTGGTACAGAGAGAAATAATCTAATAAGCAAAATAGTTCAGAAAGACCTATACACAGCAGAAACTCAGCACATAAATTAATAACTGGCTACCATGTGGAAGGAAAAAGGTAAGTATCTACCTCAACATAACAAAAAATAAGTTAGCAGAACTTTAAAAACCCAAGGAGGAAAACTAAAAGTTTTAAAAGACATTATATTGAAAAGACTATATTAAGACCCAGAGATCAAAATCATAACAGCAAATTTACCTGTCTTCAAATTTTAATAAATGCAAGCCACATTATGGGGACACATTAAAAGAGAGAAAATATAATGTATATGTTTGATAAAGTATGAGTGCCTAGAATCCATATAAATTCTTCCAAATGAATAAATAAGTAGCAAGTGATTAAATGACTTAAAAATATACAAAAAAGATGCTCAGCTTCACTAATAGTATAATGCACATGACTACAGGGAGATATCATTTTGCAACTTTCAGATAGGCAACGTGGAAAAAGCCTTACAATATCGAGTTTTGCCAAAGATTAAGAACGAGTGTAAACTCTCATATGCAGCTATTGGAAATACACAAATGTAAAGATCAACATATGCTAGAATCCAACAGTATTCTAGGTAATAGCATATGTGGAGTTCTTTGAACCAGTCACAGGAGAAATTGAAAAGCAAGGCAAGAAGTATGAGAATGTAGGCAAAGCTTTTAATTCAAAGAAGAGATGTAAGGAAAGGACTTCAGCTTAAGGAGAAGAGCTGAAAGAGGCAAGCACTGAGGGAGAAAGTTAGGCTGGCCACCAGCGAGAGGAAAGGGCCCAACTGCTATGTGGTTGCCAGGTGAGCTAGGTCTAGTTGCTCAGTATCTCAGTTCTGGCTTTGCAAGTTGGCTCCAGAGAAGTCCTATTCCCTTTAGGGTGCACTCCAGTTCCTGCAAGACGATTGCTCTGCTTAGTGGGGTGATCTCGTTCAGGGGTAGACGGTCTGTCTGCAGAGGCTGGAATCCAAGGTGACTGTGCTTTGGGATGATGACTGGAGCCTTCCGTGTGCTGCTCCAGAGGGTCTGAAACAGGGTCTTGTGGAAGCTGGCAGTTAAATGTCCCTCCAAACCATGGTGTGCTCAGGGAGACAAGAGGCTAGGCATGTTTAGATCTAATAAACCTTCTATACTCCTTTAGTGATTAACATGCCTGCATGAAAAGCTAAGTAGGGATCTATCTCATCTAAAGTTTAAAGTAATAAAGGAGCTAGATACAAAGTGAAGGTAGAGATGCCAAGCTTTGCCCTGTGTTAGTTACCCACTGGGCATCTGCAATCCCAAAGGAAGAGTCGGTGGGTGTTGTTTGTTTTGTTTTGTGTTGTTTGTTTTGTGTTGTTTTGTTTTGCAGTCTCAGGGATTAAATCCAAGGCTATCACACTGAGCTACATCCCTAGCCTTTTTTACTTTTCATTTTGAGACATGATCTTGCTAAATTGCTAAACGACCCAGATTGGGTCTGCCATTCTCCTGCCTCACCCTGCCCGAGTCCTGGGATTATAGGATTCACCACCACACCTGGCTAAGAGTCAGTGATCGTCAGCAAAATCAGCCTCTAAATCCCTCAACATCTCATAGGAGCTCTCTCATTATATAAAAATTCTTACTCATACACCTAAGGAGAAATATATACTGATGATTCTTAAGATATTATTTTAACATAGAAAACAAACAATGTCAACATCCATTATTAGGGAAATAAATAAATTTCTGCATGTTTATGCAAACAAATACTATTTAGCAATGAAGTTAATGAATCAGAAATAAGTGCTTGGGCATAAGTAAATCCCAGAAATATGATGTTTAAGCAAAGTTTTTTAAAAATTTCAGGCTTCTCCAGGGAAGAATTTTGAGACACATTAAAAAGAAAGAAAGAAAATGCCTGCATTCTGCCCAAGCAGCAGGCAACAGTAGGCTGAATGGGACCATCATTTCCACTCTACCCTCTATCTTCCAAAATGAAGGAGAAATATAAATTTACATTTTACATTTTATCAGTAGGTTTTCTTATAGTGTACAAGCATTTTTTTCTTTATCCATGCCTCAATCAAAAGATAAATGGAAAATCCTTTTGTTAAAAAATTTTCAAACAATAACATAACATATGATATGTAGATATAAAAATTATAATATTACACAAATTATAAATTTGTGAAAACATGCACAGAAAGGATACATATTTTATGGAAACTGTTTATTTCTGAAGGAGAGTAAATTTGATTAGAGTACAGTAAATCTTTAGCTGAAATTTGATTAAGATCACCAAATCTGGTAAACATTGACTTTAGCTAAATGTAGGTGATGGATTTATAGTGATCATTACACTATTTTTGTTTTCACATTTCGAGTCATGGTGAAATTATTTTTGAAAAACATTTTAAAAGCATCTAATGGAAACAGACAGACAACAGAAAAAATCAATGAAATAAGAGCTTTTTTTTTTAAATCAATAAAATGAATAAACTTCTGGCAAAACTGATGAGAGAGAAAAGCAGAGAGAAAGGACTGAAATTACCGATACCCAGGATGAAACAGAAGTTATCAATGTACTGTCCAGACATCAACAAAATAATCGTGAAATACTACAAACAACTCTGTACACATACATTTTACAACACAGACAAAATGGAGCAATTCCTTGAAAAACAATCATAATTTACTCAATATGAAACAGATTATCTGAGTAACTATTGGTGACATTGAATTTATAACGTTTTGGGGGGGCTTGAGACAGGGTTTCACTATATAGCCCAGGCTGGCCTCAAACTTGCTGCAATTCTCCTGTCTCAGCCTTCTGAGTGCTGGGATTATAGGAATGTACCACCACACTCAGCAGGAATTTATAATTTAAAAATTCATCCATAAAACAAATCTCCTGGCACAGACAATTTCACTGGAACAGCTGCCAAACATTTAAGGAGGTAACACCAATTCTCTACAATCTCTTCCAGAAAATAGAAGAGGAAGAAACATTTTCTATTCACTTTATGAAATTTGTTTTATTGTAAAAACAAAAGAGAATACAAAATTAAACTATATACGAATGTTCTTCATGAGAATAGATGCAAAAATCCTTAGTAAGGCATTATCAAATAAAACTCAGACATATCTTATATTTTTTTACACTATAAAGTATAAATCAAACCAAGTTTATTTCCGAGATACAAGGTTTCTTCAGTTTTCAAAAATCAGTGAAAGCAATCCACCATGTTATCAGGCTGAAGAAGAAAAGAAATCACAACATATCAACTGATTTAATAAAAGCATGTAGTAAAATTAAATACTCCCTCATAATTAAAAAACAACTCTCAGAAAAAATAGAACACCCTCAGCTTAGTAAACAGCATCTGCAAAAATCTCCTTCCCAAATCAAGAACAAGGTAAGTACTCTACTGTTAGAATACTACTGAAAGAAGAACACAGAGAAGAGAAAAAGTAAAACTGTCTCTATTTGCAGATTCATTGATTAAGTAAAAAATTTCAAAAAAACTTACAAAAAATACTCTAATAACTGAGTTCACCAAGGTTGCAGGATACAAAATAAACATACAAATGCCAACTGTAGTTCTACAAGCTAGCAACGAAAAGCAGACAATGAAGTCTGAAATACAGTAACACTTATAATCACTGTAAAAACCATACTTAGAAACTAACAAAATTTATATAGGATATGTGTGCTGAAAACCATACATGCTGATGGAGTTAAAGAAGATCTACATAAATAGGGAGGTATAACATGTTATGGATTGAAAGATTCATATAGTAAAGATGTCTATTATTCACAAATGATACACAAATTTTAAATAATTCTGATAAACATCTCAGCACATTTTTACATATAAACTAGATTTTTAAATTTGTATGAAAAAGTAAAGGAACTAGAACAGCTAAAAGAGCATCAGTCTACTCGCTGTTAAAGCATATTCTGTAGCTACAGTAATCGATACTGTGTGGTATTGATGGAAGGACAGACACACAGATCATGAAATAGAGCAGAGAACCCAGAGATAGATCCAGATTTGACAAAAATGTAAATCTATTTAATAAAAGGCAATCTTTCCAACAAAAGATGCTGAAGAATTTGTGCCTCATTAAACAAAAAAAAAAAACTACCCAAGTGTTACACTTCCCACAATACAAAAATAGATTCGAAATGCGCCATACACGTACACATAAAATGTAAAACCTCAAAACTTCAGGAAAAACAAACAGAGAAGTGAAACTTTAAAATCTAGGATTGGACAAAGAGCACTATTCTTAACACCAAAAGAACACGACATAAAAGGAAAATTATATCAACTGGACTTCATCAAAATTAAAAACTTTTGCTCTACCAAAGACCTTGCTGACATGATGAAAACACTAGCTATATACTTGAAGGAAATATTTGCATACCACGTATCCAAGAAAGGACAACATCTAGAATATCATAAATCTCAAAATTCAAGAGTAAAATATTAGAACATGAGCAAAACACATGAACAAATATTTCACTGATTAAAATATGCAGATGGTAAACAAAAAGATTGTTAAAATTCCACATCATTAAACACCAGACCAATGTACATAAAACCACAACCAGTGAGAGAGCTCTAAAAGCCTATTAGAAGCTGGGAGTGGCAGCCCACGCCTGTAATCTCAGTACTGTGGGAGCACAAATTCAAGCCCAACTCGGGCAACCTAGTGAAGTCACTAGTGAGAGACCCTGTCACAAAATTCAAAACACAATTTTTTAAAGGCTGGAAAAGTAGCTCAGTGTGAAGACCCTGGGTTCAATCCCCACTAGTAGGGAAAAAAAAACTATCAGAATGAATAAAATTTTTAAAAGTTATATTACCAAACACTAATGAGAATTTAGAGAACTGGATCACTCATAAATACTGATGAGTATGTAAAATGGTACCATTTAGGAAGTGACTGACATTCTAAAAATCTATTTGTACAATTACCATGCAACCCAGCAACTATGCTCCTGGGCATTTATCTCAGAGAAATAAAGAAAAGTTTGCACAAAAACTTGTATCATTGAATCAACACCAGCATCCTGGTGGTTATGTACCACAGTTTTGCAAGATATTTTCACTGAGGAAAATCAAGTAATGGATATGCTACAAGGAATTTCTCTGTATTATTTCTTAAAACTGCATACGATGCTACAGTTATCTCAAAATATACTTATCCATAGAAAAACAAACATCCTTATCCATAGAAAGAGTCGAAAATGTTTATAAATACAATATTTAGATTTTATCTCATGTGGTAACACCTCATTTTCCACAAGGTGCTCAAAGCCAAATTTACACTGCTCTTTGAGGAGACTTTGTCAGGTCTTGAGTTGCAATGAAAAGCAAAATAAAGTAATAGAAGTGCTGGTTAAAATCTCTAGCTGAAATTACATCTTACTTTCAAATCCAACCACCTTTGATCTTATATCTAACAAATCATTTCTACTACATAAAAATTATTACAAGAATGTAAATGGCCAGAAGTCAAGGGCCTACTATCACAACTAAGTTGAGATTTATTGTTCCTAGAATTTATAATCTTTTCATCAATGAGGGAGGCAATGAATAAGACAATATGCAACATGAGGTATGGTTCCCTGCATGCTTCACAAGGTATTTATTTCCCTCAACTCACTATGAATGGGAATAAGGATCCAGCCTGACCAGTCAGAAACCTGAAACACCTCATCTACTGGACCTGGGTAAGATATGGTGCTATTATTATGTTTACATTTAAATTACGTCACGTAAGTTTAGAGATGAAGACTAGGAAGCCATCTAAGTATCTTATTTAAGATGTGCATAAACTGGATCCCAGAGAAATTAACTATCTGCGATTGAATTAGGAAATACATAGTGGGGCTTCATTTTTCCTCTACTGAATTTATTTTAAATACTGACTAAACTGATCCACAGTTATACTAACACTATCTTTGTTTCAGATTCCAGAAAGATTCGGTGAAGAAGAGGGGATTTGTCAAATGACAATATTTCAAGAAGTGGCTTAGCTGGCAAAATTAGCATGAGACTACTGTTATCCGTTGCATCCAGTGGGTTTCTGTCCCCATTAATGAAGCTCTCAGTGACATCTGGAAATGCTCGAGACCATCCTGAAATGCAGCCTTCTCTGGCCTTCTGTGGCATTATAGCCTCCTCTCTTTCTGAAAATTCTTTTCTTTCTTTTCCCTGTCACATTTTTCACTATAAGTTTCTTATATTTTGTGGTCTATTGAGGTTTGGTGTTCTCTTTGCTGTGGACTTAACATACATTCTACACCTACAGAATCACCCAAATCCACAGCTTCACTGCCGCCCAGTAACTCTAAAGCCCGGGCAAGAGGAGCTAACTCGCAGTACAGCACTTCCCAGCATGCATGAAGCTCTGGGTTTGATGCCAACACCAGAATAACAAACGAACAAAAATGCTAACATTGTTTGTCAGCTTTGGGGCTCTGTTGAGTTCCAGGTACATATGGCCAACTCTGTGAACATTTCAAGTTTGTCATGTCTCAAACTAAACGCATTTTCTGTTCCTCTCCTATATTCTCATTTTATAAATGACAACCAACCATTCAGTTTTCCAAGACAAAAACCTTAAAATTACCCTGCCCTACTCTCTTTCTCACTACTTTGGTATCTCTTCCGTGCTTCTCTCTTCTTTCTGGCCCCATCTGCTTCTGGACCACTTGACTGTAACCGTGTAGAGCTTTGTTGTAGTTAGCACTGTTATTCTCCCAACCCCTCGAGGCGTACACTTAGTGAGTTCTCTCAGTCTGCTGCTGGACTGATCTTTACAGTGCAGATCAGATCATGCGACTTCATGGCTGGAGGTAATTTAGTTGTTTCACAGTTCTTTCAGCTGAGTCCACACTCCTTAGCAGAGTACATGAGTTGATTGCTCCGTACCTCCCAAGCTTCAACTCCTGCTATCTTTTGTCATGCTCTGTCAGTCCGACAGCCTTCAGACTTACCTGCTTTTCAAGTAACCTTGGCTTTGAACATGTTCCCTCCTGTACCTCATCTCCTCCTGCTCTCCTCCTCATTTACTCAGAATCCAACCAAAGAAGGCCTGCGCTTCTCTTTGAAAGTCTGGGTGTGCTCCAAATCCCGAATATAGAGAATTACCAGCCTATAGTCCCTCGTATTCTTTAGATCCCTTTAATTTTCCTGGATATACCCCTCTACTGGGCCCAGTGCTGACTGTTGTAATCTGAATGTCAAAGTTCAGTTACAAATCTCCCAAAGATCTTGGGGACCCCTCCCCCCGCCCCAGGCCACTGTGGTTCTTCTTGCACACCATCTTCCTGATGCACCAGGCATTACATCAGCAATAGTCTGCCAGCCCTCAATAACACTAAAGACATGAGAGCAATATGTGGTGTATCGTATGGAAAAGGGGATTTTGCCTTTAGTATTATAGTAAATATTAAGAAACCCTACAATGTATTACTAAAAAGTATGGTTCCTGCTACATTGCCCATTTTTTAAAGAGAAAGAGGGATTTTTATCTATCAAGCATGACTTGAAAGTGTTACCATTTGTAAATAAATATACTAGAACTCTGTTTAATTCATCTGTCTCTTATTCTCCTTCTTACCCTTTGCTTTGTTTCTGTACTCTTTCCTTTTCCTCATTATCTTTCTTTTTATCGCCTTTCTTTCCCCTTTTATCTTCTTTTTCTTTTCATTTTTAAATTAATTCTTGAATGCTTATGTGTGTTTTATGATACATGTAATCATAAAGTAAACAAAAATTGCCCTGAAACCACAGTCAAATACAAGGAGCTCAGAAAAAAATGAGTAAAAGATTCAAAGTATCTACGAATCAAGATGCTTTAAATTACTCATTAAAAAAGTCATCCTCTAACTTAAGTAATAGAGAACTTGGTTATCACACAGCATGAGGTGCAGACACAGACTGGCCCCTAGTTTGGATAATTCAACTGCACTGTCAAAAAACCATACTCCTACTATTTTTTCTTACTAATGTCCTGGATGTACATGCTTTGTCTCCCGGTTGGCTCCCATGTTATTTTCAGGATGTTGTGACACTTAACGAAGGTTACATCTAGAAAGAATCATTCATTCTTAATGTCTCTTCTTGTATCTGCTTCATACAATTTAGAAAAACAGTTTGAGAAGTATGGTGGCCAAATGCCTGCCTTGTCTTATTGATCAGTATTGAATCAAAACTTCTTATGGAAGCACTTAACAGATGCTTATTAAATAAATTCATGGAAATTCCAACAGCTCTAAAATTAAGGTTTAAAAGTGATCTACTAGAACTCAGTAACAATATTACACTCCCAAAATGTACTTGAAAAGAAGAGCAGAACAAGAAAGGGAAATTACAGAAACAAGATTTCCACCTTTCTTACAAAACACATGGAGACTTAGCTGCTCAGGAAACTGGATGTTGTCTTTATTGTTATTTTTTCTCTTCACTCAAGTTAGTAAATCTTTCTCTACATCCAATTAGACATTAATTACATATCTAACTATGTAATATGATAGCAAGAAACCAGAAAATTGGCAGTAGAAAGGAGTAACATAAAAGCAAGTTAAACTTGTCCTTTCTGTGAAGTGGGTTACAAACAATGTGTTTAAATTACTAAAACTGAAAAGTGCATATCTGAATACTTTTTAAAATCACAATGTTAATTACAATAGGAAAATTAAAACTTGGAAAACATTAGAAGAGGATGGTATACATACCAAAAACCAAAAAAAAGCAATAAACTTTTTTTTTTTTTTTTTTTTTGGAGACAGAATCTCACTATGTAGCCCAGCCTGGCCTCAAAATTGCAGCGATCCTCCTGCCTCACCCACCCAAGTGCTAGGATTACAGGGGTGTGCCACCATGCCTAACTAAACATTTTAAAAACAAAATAAAAACAGGGAACAGTAGTCATAAGTAAAATCAATTATAGTAAAACTGTGGTTTGTGAGCATAATTCATTCTGGAAACATATTTGTAATCCAAAGCATTTGTATATCAAAGCAAACTCCCCATACGGAATAATGGAAACTCAGATGATTCATTCCATAACCCCAAAATACTCATATAAAAATAATTATAGTATTGTAATATATTATAAAATAGTAAAGAAAATCCAAAATATAAAGAAAGGTAAACAAATTAACCTGCACTTATCTTTGAAAACCTTAGTGGCTGGTGTGAGGTACACAAGATCTTGAGAGAAGGGTTATTGTGTAGAGTGACTTTAGCTATCACTAATAGAATTGCTGCTGTGTATTGGCTCAACAGAATCTTTTCTTTTCATGTGACTTGGGCAAACATCCTGTCCGGTGATACTTGCTCTTGCTTCCTTTTGAGGATTTCACAGAAATGTGACACTGCATTGCTGACACTGCATTGGTGGCGAACAGGTTCGCTCCTCACACTATTAAAGCCCTATTTGGGTGATGCTTTTCTACAGAATTTTGCAGTTTCCCGCATTTTATACATCTGCCTCATTCCATCTGAAGTGAGGATTCCTCCACCTTTTTCTCCTCTGACATTCAGCACCATGTACTACTTGTACTGCAAGACAGCGCTTGTTTATATCAAGTCAAAATTTATTAGAAATATTTGCTCATCTTGTGGAACATATGCTCATATTAGAAATATTTGCTCATCTTGTGGAACAAGTTACTTGCAATCCAATGTTTTACTATATATCACTATCTAAAAAATATAGATGGCTAATCAGAGAAATGCAAATTAAAACTATACTGAGATACCATCTTACCCCACTCCAGAAACAATGGCTATCATCAAAAAATCTACTAACGAACACAGGCAAGGATGTGTGGGAACTCTTCTTACTGTTGGTAGTAATGTAAACTAGTACAACCACTATGGAAATCACCATGGAGATTCTTCAAAAAACTAAAAATAGAAATTCTATTTGACCCAGCTATGCCACTTCTCAAAAAAAGTTAAAATCACATATTACGGGGATAAGTGTGTACACAGGTATATAGCAGCACAATTTATAAAAGCTAGATCTTGGAAACAGCACATATGTCCATCAACAGATGAATGGATAAGGAGAATGTAGCATTTATATACAATGGAGTACTACACTACCATGAAAAATATAAACTTGAGATATCTGTAGGTAAATGGGTACAAGTTGAGAACATAATATTAAGTGAAATAAGTCAGACATACAAGCTCAAATATTACACTGTTTCTCTTATATGAGAAACTATATATATGCACTCTATATACACACACATACATATACACACAAATATATATATATTTTTATTTGCATATATATATGTACACACACACACAAATAAAGAGATGAACAGAAAGGAGGGAGAAATCCATATACTTTTCCAAATTTCAAAAATATTTTGTTTCATTTATATTATGAGTATATATTAGTTCACTAAAAAGAAAGTTTTGTGTTATTATTTGTTTGTCTCCTTTTTTGTAAGGTTTTTTGTTTTGTACTCTTTTGGTGATAATGATACACAGTGTTTTAACTATTGTCATTCTTTTATTATTTTGTTATGAAATTTTGTTTTATTTTTTCATAAAATAAAAATAATTAAAGATAGAGATGGCAAAACTCCATTAACTAACAGACCCTCAGATTGAAAACAGAAAAATCTATTCAATATGGCTTATGAATAGGATAATTATGTAGTTTAGTTCAAAGCACTTTCGAAAACGAAATGTAGCCACTGTCAACAATTATGGTTAGAGAAGCAATGCAAACCAAGATACTGGACTGTTCTAGGCAAACAGAAGTATACAAAAAGCTGAACATAGAATAATTGTTAAGTATTTTTCAGACAGTTTTCTTTTTGGGGACGGCATGCTGGGGATCAAACTCAAGGCCTTGTGCTTGCCAACCAAGCACTCTACCACTGAGCTAAATCCCCAGCCCCTATCAGAGAGTTTTCAAAACAAAAAAACTAAAACTTTAAATAAAGCCAGTTTTGAAGAAAAGGCACTATCAGTCAATTGACAAACATGTAGTAAGGATTTCTCATGTATCAGACACTTCCAGGGACCAAGGTAATAGCAACAATCAGAATGAACACAGTTAGTGTCCTCAGAGAGATGTTCTACAACCTAGTAAGTCAACAACCAGGAAAGACATTATCACCTAAAATTATCACCAACAACTTCTCTCCCCAGAGTTACAGTCTAAGCACAACTGATACTGACAACATTCAATAAGAGGGATGGCGTGGGCACCCAGCAATCAGAAGGAAGATAAGCTACAAACAGCACAGTGGCTGCAGGGGCTCCAGTGGCTGCCTGGTCAGTGTGTTTGACAGCAGGGACAGCAAGGGAGGTGGCTGTGGAGTCAGGCTGCTTGAAGTCATGTTTAACTCTGCCACTTACAATTTTATAAAGCCCTTGACGGGTTAGTAAAACTGTGCAAACAGGTTTACTTGTCTATAAAACAAGAATTAAAATAATTCAAAGGTTGTAGCCAAGATGCATGACAGTACATTGAAAGGGCCAGTACAGGGCCTCCCACATAAAAAGCACTGGATATCAGTTATTACTGTTGTTCGTTCAAACTTTCATTCTTAGTGTTAGATACACTGTGTTTGTGCGGGAGAGGAGCAGAGACACAAGTGGAGAAATGACACAAATATCTGTCCTTTTGCTCTAATTAATTTTTACAATATTAACAAAAAACTTTATACCACAATGGGAGAAAGCAAGGAAAAGGGAACAGGCAGAACAGAGGAAATGGAATGATAAATTTCAAAAATTCTAAATAAAAACTACCAAATACAGCAAAAGATTAAAGAATAATATGCCACGACTAAGTAGGATTTATGTTAGTAATATTAAGATCATTCGATATAAAAAAAAGTCTTACCGTGTTAATGTACATGAAAAAGTCAGAAGAGATAAGCTCACAGACCCTTTCTCAACACTCAAGAACATTACTGATCAGATTAAGAAACAGGAACTTTCCGCCACCTTTGGTGGAGTTCTGCACTGGTTATCTGAAGTTCCATTCATTGTTTTTTGATTTTTTATTTTTGGTAGTTTATGTGATGATCCAACTGTGTAGATTTAAACTCATGAGCAAAGAATAGAATGAAGAAAGTTAGAAATCACAATGAATAAAATGATCACATGTTTGTAAAACCTTGTATGTTTGTGGCACAAGTGAGGGAGTTGATGAACATCCAAAATTTCTCACTATTGGTAGAATGATAGGCAATCTTCACCTTATTTTATTTAATGTTTTATATGGCTTTATTTTTTTAAATAAATCAGTGCCCTGCTGTAAAATGTGACAAATGTGACTTAACAATTGTCTCTTCTTTCCCTCACTTCCCAATTTCTTTAAATTATATTGCTTTCCCATTAGGGTATTTATAAAACATGTATATATACACATCCTCGACTGCAACAAAGCCTCCATGTTTACCCAGCACAGTGTTGCTACAAGTTTGTGTCACACTGACCTTTATCACAGATCGGTGTTTCCTTCTTGGGTGCTACTCCAAACCCGGAACATAATTTCTGGGTTTTGGGCTACAATATGACCAAACTCCAGAAATAATATACGGTTATTTGAATCAATCTCCTGAAATGTTTTTTATGAACATTAAAGTTTGAGGACCATTGATCTAGAGCTCAGATTAAAATATAAAAACCAATAAATAATAATTAAATCTGATTAAATATGATGGTGAATATAATTTACTCTAGAGTCATGTAATATGTCCAGGCTGACTGACAGACTTGTTCTTAGGCTTTATACTGTGAACAAAAGTAGTTTAATCAATTACCATCACCATTTTCTTTATTTTTATCTAATTGATTCTGCATTGCAAAGTATTTCTAAAAAAAAACAGGTGTGGCTGTCAAATTACCATTTCTTTTCTTCTCTGGATTCTCAGTTGAACCATTCTTGGACTCATGTTTTCCAGTAATTCCTTGAAGCTGGTAACATTTTTTCTTTGGTCCCTCTGCTAAAATAATTTCATTATTTTTGAAAAGTAGTTATTTTATGTTGGTAAGGGGGAGAATTAGGAGACATATATGTTCAATCTACTATCTTGAGGTTGAATTTTCCATATCTGACCCATTGCTGTAATCATTATGTTAAAAAAACTATCTTTGATTATAAAATGTCTGACACATTCCTGATTTAGGACAAATATAAAATGTCAGGGAATAGAATGATATTTTCTTAAGATAAAAAAGACTCTCAACCTTAAATCAACAAAAATATAACACTTAATACTGAAATACTGGAAGCTCAATATCAATCAAAGTCAGCAAAACAATAAATATAATTCTTATCACCACTATGATTTAATAATCTCAGAAGTTCTGACCAAACCAATGATATAAGAGAAAACAAGAAGAGCATTATTTTCAGATATTAACCAACCAAAAAGTCCTAGAAAATAACTGAGATTCTATTATAATTAACAAGTGAAGTAAGTAAGTTGTATAGTTAAAAATAAACATGAAAATCAATATTTTATATGTAGAGATGTGCCAGTTAATCTTGTCAGCTTGACTGGATGAGGATGCCTGGAGAGGTGGAGGCGCTACGCCCCTGGTGGATTAGTCCACTCCATGGTGGAATGTGCTGTTAGACGGCCAGGCTCGGTTGGAGCAGGTGGTCACTGAGTGTGCTCTTTTGCAGCACATGTGGCTGGCGCTGTTCCCCTGGACACTGCTTCCCAGCCATCACGAAAGCAATAAAAAAATTTTTCATTAAATAATAAGTTTGAACATTAAAATTTTATGCACATGTATTAGAGCATCTTACAAAAATTTGGTGGTAAATAGCACACCAAGAACAGCTGATTGCCAAACACAGAATAGATGGTATACTCAGTCTTCATATATAAAATGCTTATTAAAACTGAAAAAGAAAATAATTAAAGGAAAAATATAATTCAAAGCTTTATCTTTTGAAAATAATCTACTTCACTAGTAGTCTGAGTAGTCTGAGAAATGGAAAAATATAAAGATATGATTACATATAATTTTGTCCATAATGTTAATAATAAGTGTTCGTACAAGATAACAAAAGGCAAGCACCAAATAAGAGAAAATGCTTGCAAACTGTACAGCTGAGAAATAAAGAATATATAAAAAGTTTTCTCAACTCAAAAATAATTTTTTAAATGAGAAAATAATTTGAACATAGACATCAACAAATAAGATACATGGACAGCAGGAAAAGACATGAAAATATGATGAACGTAATTAGTCTTCAGAGAATTATAAACTCATGAGATATCACTACACATCAATTTAGAACAAGTAAAATTCCAGAATGACCATGAAATGTTGTGAGGATATGAGGAAACTGAAGCTCTCTTGCACTGCTGGTGAGAAAGACTGTCTGTTCCTTAAAATTTTAAACATAAACCTTCAATATTACCCAGCCAGTCCACTCCGAAGTCCTTATCAAAAAAAAACAACAAAAACAAAAACAAAAAAGCATATGCTATGGTTTGAATCACGGTGCATGCTCCAAAATTTCTGTTGAAACTTAATCCTCAACGCAGCAATATTAAGAGGTGGTGCCTTCGAGAGGCAACTGAGTCACTAGCACAAAGCCCTCATGAATGGGGTTAAGGCTGAAGAGAGTGCCCTTTCACCTTTCCTTCCCTTTTGCCATGTGAGGACACAGTGTTTGCCCCTCTTGGAAGGACAGTCTACCCCTCATGACACTCTGAACCTGGCAGTGCCAAGATCTTAGGCTTTCCAGCCTCCAGAACTGTGAAAAATAAATTTCTCTTCTTTATAAATGACCCAGTCTAATGTGTTTCATCACAACAGAACAAAATAACTAAAATGGCACATTTTACATAAATGTTCATAGCAGCTTTCTTCATAATAGCCAAAATAATGCGCGAGACTATTGACATAGTACTCACCAATTAAAACAGATGGACTATCATTATGAACAACAAGGATAAATCTCAAACTAATGGTGCTAAGTGAAAGAAGAGAGGTAAGTTGTGTAAATGCATTTATAGAAAATCCTAGATTATACAAACTAATCTGTATTGACAGCTTGTCTGGGGGCAAAGAGAGGAAGGAGGGAAAAATCACCAAAGGGCAGGAGAAATTTCTGGGAATGATAAATATCTCAGTTGTAGTGATGGTTTTAAGGGTGTACACATATGTAGAACTTACCAAATCATATATTTTTAAATGTATCGTTTATTATTAATACCCCGATAAAAATAAATCTGTAAAATAGTGGGATGTAAAGTGATTTTGATTTCCCTACAGAATTTTTATTTATATAATAATTTCATAAAATGTCCAAGCATGAAATAAATACTTGAATTCAAGTATATGCTGACCCTATGACAGCTCCCACTTGCTCACCATACAAATACAAATTCCTTAAACTGGTCTTCAAGACCGTCAGTGATAAGAGCTTGCATTCCCCACTGCATCCCAAGAGACACTCAACTTATGAGCCAGCCCAATCGAGCTACCAATGATGATTCGTAGTTCCTACCTTTGTGATTTCCCAATGGAAGGAACCTTCTCCACTTTGTGCCCTCTGTCATTTCCACTTATTAAGATCATGTCTACTCTCCCATTTTCAATGCCCCACTCATTTAGTCCCTTCTCTCTGTCATATTTGTCTTCTTATAAACCAAGAGTTGTTATCTCTTTCTCTAAACACACTTCTCCTGACTCTGACTGCAAAATGGCACCAAGAGATAAGACATTTGTGGAGGGGGATGCACCTAAATTTTGCCTATTTTTTTATCTTCAACCAGATCTCCTGGCACACAGTGGGTGTCTTATTTACTTTTCTTGTTGCTGAGACAAAAAGTTAAAGGAGGAAAGATTTTTATTTCAGCTTGTTTCACAGTTTATAGAGGTTTCATTCCATAGCTGGCAGTCTCCAAGGCAGGGCAGCATGGCAGCAAGCATCACAGAGGAGAAACAGATCACAGCAGGCAGAGGCAGGAAGGGAACAAAGCAGAGAAGTAGCAAGGAAGCAAGCAGCAACCAACAAGCAATGACCCTCTTTCTGTCCCTTATATGTTATCCAGGCTACCCACTCTTAGGGCAGGTAAGCACTCACTCCCAGGGTGGGGCAGTTTTAATTCTAGCATTGCACCATGAATCAATCCCAGCATCACAACCTTGATCCCAGCATCACACGCCCATGATCCAGCCACCTTCCAAAGTCCCACCAATGAGCACTGGAGGATTTGAGGACATCTAGATACAAGGTATAACAGTGGGTGTCCAATAGATATTTACTAATTAATTAGCATCTTTTAAAAATTGTTGAATGCATGATTTTTCTTTTGGATCATAGTTTTCCACACAGGAATAACAATTTCCCAGATTTTCTTTAAAGAGTCTCAGAATATTGCATTACAAATGATATGGAAATGCCACAGGGTAAAAATAGTAGCTCATTCACTGTGACTGTAATGAACACAGTGAAAAGAGGTTGCATAGCTTTTTCAATTTGTTTGTCATTTATTTTAATACAATTTTTAAAATTCAGAAATATTTTTTGGATATTTATCCTAGACAATATAATTTTTGTTGTACAATGTGAAGGAAAACACAAATAAAATAGTTTTCAGTGACTACTAACAAGGAATGATTTTATGCATTATGTAAAAAGGAGCAAAATAGCAGCATATCTGCTATTTGCATTCTTTGTACAACTGCCATCATTCATGTTTCTTTGGTCTGTTTATTTTGTTCTCGCTAAAGTAGAACAGTCAATTCTTGTCATTTTATTATAACAATGAATTTTGCTATTGGTGCCTTGCTCTTCGGACAGCACAGAACAAATTCAAACTTAAAACTAAAAGACTTACTTTTCATTTTATAGGTAGCCCAATTACCACTCACTCATAATATGCTACAATATTTAGACACAATTCGAATATATGTTGGTAAGAATGAGAGTTATCTCAGACTTTCAGTAATAAAATATAACTTAGAAAGCTTGCACTCTTTCTATTTTCTTTATTATGGTAGTTTTAGAAGTTAATATAGCTTGGTATGAATATTAGAAGAGCATGGGTCCCCTTGGTCAGGAATATTATGATCTCTATTTCTGGAATGGAGTTCTTCAGGCTAAGCAGAAGGTTCTGGAAGTGTTAGCTTCTTGACTCTTACTAAAAAATGCACCAGCTCCAGAAGTTAAGTGCTTAGCAAACACAAAATATTCCTACTTTCTAGGGTATTTGGCTTTCCTTTAGTTTGTCTTAAAAGCTTTAGTTACTTTTGATAGTTTGAGTTAAATGCTTATTGTTTTTCTAAAACTGACACAGCATTAAGTTCTTGTGCATTATTGAGTGCAGCATGTTTTTCAGAGTAATAGCTGCCACGATGAAATCCAACTTATTAGGCTTCAATTCTTCTCCTGACAAATGCTTTCATTCACTCATTCACATAACAGATATTTATTTGTGCCTAGTGTTTTCAAATCACTGTCCTCAAATGGGCAGAAAGATCCTAATGCTCAAGAAATTAAATCTAGCAGGAAAAATATATTAACAGAAAATCAAAATACATACAAGGGTAGCCTGGGCAATTCATTAAGCCACTTAAAAATTATACAGAGCATCCGTTAGAGGATTCTGGTGTTGGGGCACAAACTAAAAGTAAGATTATAAGCACACAGACATTTACAGTTTTTTGTGTAGAAAATGACTTAAGAAATAAGGAGAAGACAAAACTGATACTTATTGGTAGTTTTCAATAGCTGGTGATGCAACAGGTGGGTGGGATATGAAGAATACACAATTACTTTCAAGTCCCTAGCACAAGTGTGTTCATTGGGTTATTCATGTATTTATATTTAACAGACAGAGAATTTTCTACATGATAGGCTCTGTTCTAAGGACTTTTTAATCCATCTACTGCCCCACAACAACTGTGATGGTGAAGTCACCTTCATCAGTTTGAGTGTCACCTAGGAAGATTAGCAAAGCACACTCCCAGTTGTGTCTGGGTAGGTCATGGGTGAATGATTCGGAGACTATTACAGTGACTGGACAGCGCACCTAAAGAACAGTCACAGTACCTAGCGAAGACCTGAAGTCAAATGAGCCCTATTACGCACTCTACATTCAATGTGGAATACACCAAGGGAAATAACTGTTGTCACAAGAGAGCCTCTCCTACTTATCTAGTTACAAACAAAGGACTGAGGCAAAGACACTACCTAAATTACTTACACCTGAAGAGAGGAATGCATCATGGCTAGAGAACGGCCTGTCCAGGAAACACTTAAGATGATAATATTGATATCTAGTATGTGAACATTGAGTTATTTTACCCAGCTGGGAAGAGCTTAGAGCTAAATTAGTGACAGCAAATAGAGAAGTAAGCAAATAAACCCAATTATTTACCAAGTAGAGGATAGAGTTATTATGCAGCAAGAGTAATTACAGTACCTTATGTGGCACACCTTTTACAGACATAATAATGTAAATAACACATAGTTTATAACCCAAACCATTAAATATCTACATTGGTGGGATGGTGATTAAAAATGGGGGGATGGCAGGTGTTGGATGGAAGGGTAAAAGGGAGCTAAATTTTTATTTTGTAAAATAGCAAATTGATAGATGTCTAAAACTGAAAAAAAATAAGACCTCCCATATTTTATTTAGGAATATGGAGACAAATATCCAACAATCAGTTCATAATTGAGAGTACTGTCTTCCAGTAAGAAAGGAGGAAGAGTTGGAAATTTCTGTTTTTTGCAGCACATTTTGTGGTACTGTTGCATGCTCCCTTACTATGTGCACACACAATTTTTATTTGAAATCTAAACATGATATCTTGCAGGGAGAAAACAAAATGAAGACTATAAAAAGCAGCATTTATATTAGCAAAGATCAAAACACTGAGCTTCCAGAAAATAATATTGAAAAATTTCACCAGAGACAGATAATTTCAGTATTTAGAAACCAAGAATTCAAAGAAAAAAGAAAGAATAATAAACTTTTTTTTAAATTGGATGAAGAGTTAGCACGACAAACATGATAGATAAGTATTCCATACCCTTGCTATAGAAGAATTTAAGATTACTGGAAAAAAGATTACTATAGAAAAATTTAAGATTACTGAAGACAAGGACAATTTCTAAAAGCTTCCACAGAGAAAGAACAGATCACTCACAAAAGGAATGATAATCAGATTGATATCTGACTCTCCAACAAATGTCCTGAAAGTAAGAGACAAAAGAGGAATATTGTCACAATATTGGAGGAAGGGAGCTCTGATTTTACAATATTATACCTTCTTGGGCTGCAGTATAAATGTAACGACGAAATTAAGACATTCTTGTCCATTCAAAGCCTCAGAGGGTTTGCATAATAAAGACAGAACCTCCTAAAATATTCTCTCAGGAAATATTACAATAAAATAGAGTAGGACTTATGACATGCATAAAAGATAAATAAATAGTTTGGTAAAGTTATTTGGTTTAAAGGAGCAAGTACTAAACTTTAAAAACTAAATAAAAATCAAACAAGAAAGAAATAGAAAGGCAAAGAGGGAAGGGGGAATAAATCCATTTCAACGTGAAACTTACAAGTTTAGAACCTATATTCTACCAACATAGTGCCAGAATCAAAGGTAAAGAGGTAAAAAGGAACAAAATATTTATCAGATTTGAGCAATGTCTGCATATTGGCAAGTTTATAAAACTGGCAAGAAAAATTAACCATACATGTGCTTTAACACATTAGTGACAATAATGCAAACAGAGGTAAATAAAAGTATAATATTTTAATCGACAAAAGAAAACTTAGTAATATCCAATGCAAAGCAGAAGAAATGAAAAAACATATAAAGAAAAATATAAAGTAGAATCTTCAGACTCCCAATATATGGAAGAAACAAAAACAGTAACTACGAATAAATTCAAATCTCCAATAAAATGGTAGAGAAAACCAGATTAGATATAAAAAAGCAGTACCCAGCAACATATTGTCAAAGCAATGCAAAATAAGCTTATAAATTCTATAGCACTTTTTTCTAAATAGCAAATAAAAAATATGGCATTTTCAATAAGAACACTCTACAATATGCTGAAATTAACAAATAATTTACGACTTCTTTAAAAAAATTCAAAAACTATCGATAGGCATAAATAATCTGAACAAATAAAAAGATATTCTGTGCCAGGCTGGGGATTTAGCTCAGTGATTAGAGTGCTTGCCTTGCAAGCACAAGGCCCTGAGTTCGATCCCCGGCACCACAAAAAAAAAAAAAAAAAAAAGATATTCCATGCCGACATAAAGAATATCAAAGCAATATATAATTGGTTATATAAAATAATTGCTTATATAAAAGCAATATAATAACAGTTAAAATCTAGCTAGGTAATTTTTATGAAGATACGTCATGCTATTATAAAATAACAGATAACAGCTCTATGAATAACTGTTAACATTTATAGAAATAAGCAAAATTGGTGAGAGAGGTTTAGCACCTACCCTACCAGCGTTAAAATGCACTTAAAGTCTTAAATGAGACAATAAAGGACTTAATAGACTGAAGACATTCCCCCCATGTGCCCTCTGACTCAGGGGTTGCTGTGTGTAAGAATTTTAAGATCCTTGAAGCAAATACTTAAGCAGGGTCCCCAAAGCTATTATCCTCTGGACTAATGTAAGCAGTAGACTCCTGGGATTTTTAGGTGGATTACCATGGTTCTACCTTGTTACTAAGCAAGCTAGTAGTTTTCCAAAATACATTTTTTTTCTTAAAATCTTAATTCTTGATTCTTTGTTATGAGACTAAATTTTGGAATTAGTGTACAATGTTGCCAATATTCTTAACTGCAATCAAAAATCATTATTGCAGGGTTATGACTTGATAATGGATGTTTTAAATTACAAAGTAAGCAGAGTACCTACCTGAAAGGATTTTCGGTCTCATACAAATGCTAGTGTTGGGTATTTGGAACATGAACTAGAGACAGAGGAAATCCAGAATTTTCTGGAATGAAAATGAGAATAAGCAGGCAAAGGCAGTAATGTAAACATTTACAAAGACGGCAAATGCAATGAGAAGACAGGAAAAGATGAGGACTAAGAAATAATAACAAAAATAGAATACAGAGATGAAAACCTAATAAAATATTTATTCAGGTAAATGTTATACTCATTTCAGTCAACATTTGCCAATTGCCTGTTGTGTGGCTAGCTCCATGGGAACACAACTGTAAATAAAACATTATCTCAGAACTAACAGCCTCATGTGAAAGACAGGCTAAAAAGTAAGGAAGACTCAAAGTGCTGTGGTAAAAAGGAAATAAAAACACTGAGGAAAATCAATGGAGAGAGTAATTAACTCTCGCTACAAGATTTACAAAAGGATTCAGAGAATGGCATTTGACCTCCAATCAAAAAAAAAAAAAGAGCAAAGAGCAAAGATTGTTTGAGGATAATCATTGAGAAAATTATGCATTTTAATTTATTAATAATTTACAGCTATAAAAACCTTTCATTTTGGAATGACCTCTGGCTGATATGAATATTAAAATTAGTTTTGCAGATCCCTGTGTATTAACTTCATTTGGTCTTATTCTTTTGCTGAAAATATAAATTTGAATGATGACTTTTTCTCTTACTACAACTCTCTTACTACAACATGGGGTCAAGGATCTTCCTTACATTGGTCTAAAACACACTTCCCTTTTAAGAAATATAAAACTTATTTCTAATTGGTTTCATTTGAATTTAACAACTTTGAGGTCATTATTCCAATCAATATAGTAGAATTCTAATGAGTACAATTTTAATATAAAATGCATAATACCATAGCATTTGCTGGGTTTGTCCTTAAATAGAACAAATAATAAAAGATGAAGAAGACATCATATAGGTTAATGCCTCGCACTGTGCTTTCCAGGCCATGTTTTCTGGTTAAATAAATAAATGATAATATGACAACATAAGCAATTTGATCACTTAAAATGAGTATAACTAAATTAATTTAGAATAAGATCAAACCATTTACTGAAATGAGTTGATCACTTCAGTAACTTGAATGTCTATCAGAACCTGTAGTCAAAACAATTTTCCATGCAGATGGGTATTTAGTCTTCATCATTATGTATAAAATAATCACTGAAAACAATGAACACTAGTGGAGTTATGCTGGACAGACTCCAGGGCAGGAGGAGAAAAGCTCAATACCTTGGGAAAGTCAGCAGCCATTGGTTCTCTAGTGCTCATCGGTATTTTCCTGGTTTAAAAACTATTGAATTTTTATCTGCCTACTTAAATGTAAATAACAGCAGTAGGCAATGTGCTCAGTTTTCCCTACACAAAGGGAAAGAAAGTAAAGCAAGCAGGATTTCTTGCGAACACAAAGCTCACACGGAACAGAAATTACCATATATTCGAATTGTGTAAGATGCTAGCCTTTCCCTTTGTATCATTCAATGACTGTTTTCATTACAAAAGAAGACATTATGACAAATTCAGAACTCCTTTTGAAATCAAAACCTAAGTGCTTCAACCTGAACTTCAAAATACGAACTCAGAATTCCTTTGAGAGCTAGAAAATTGAGTCTTGAACTGTCATTTGTTTCCAAATTGTATTTGTTTCCCAAATGACATAGTAAAAAGGGAGAAAAAAGGGGAGAAAAAGGCCATTTTCCAGAAACCATAACAGTTTGAAAAGTTGTTTTGCTGTAGTTTAAAATAAAAGACCACATAAAAGATAGTGCAAGAGCTTTGCAGGAGTGACACTGGGGACAGAATGTTGTAAAGCTCTCCTCACAGGAGCCAGTTCCCTCAAAAGACAGAAATATAGCAATAAGCGTACATTTGTTGGCAAAGACCACATTTCCTTCTGAATGCTAGTAAGAGAGGCTTATTTCATCAGTGATTTCAAACTGTCTGCATGTTTTGATATTTTAAAAACAAATTTGTGATAGACATTTATTTACATGTTTACTTTGTTCAACCATTGAACAAGTAAATTTGTTCAGTTAGCAAAGGAGGAACTTGGATTGTCATTCTTCCTTCTGTCCAGGGTTAGACGTGAGACTTAGCCAAGGCAGGCTGGCCAAGTGTCCACATGCCAGAGTAGCAGGCTTCCCATATGTGTTGGTTTATCACTGTAGGACTCTTGGGTGAGTGGCTGATCCCACCGTTTGTCACAAGCAAAAAGGAAGTTATTGGAAGAATATAAAATCTTCAAACTGGAGGAAGGTTGTTCTGGAAAATATAGAAGAGCCCCTAAAATTCTGGAAGTTAGGTAGTGTGAACATTCCGGCCCAGATACAAACATGGCATACAACAACAGAACGCTCATTAGCAGAGCATGCCATCCTTCATTCAAAGCCCTGCCTTGAGTAGTTCTGTGTGCCAAGGGGTAGAGAGAGAGGACTCTTCCTGTCCATTTCCCATAACAGAAGCTGAGCCCTGGAGGATTCCATCAGTTCTGTACCCAAAGATGGCAGATATTAGTTGTGAACAGAAGCAAAATGAAGAAGGAAGTAAAAGAAAAATGACTATGGCATTATTGTTCCCTTTTTTCCTCTAAAAAATAAAAATGAAGACAGGAGCAAAAGACATAAAAGCCTTCTCTTAAAGACTTCCCACATTATCTTTGAAAGCCCTTCTACCCTGTAGGTATATTGGAGCTGAAATAGAATGATTGCAATGCACTCGAAAGTCTTATATGAAAGACATTATTTAAAACATCATTTCTCCCAGTTTGTGATTTTTCGTCCTACTCTATTAGTAATTTCTTTTGCCGTGCAAAAGCCTTTTAAAGGAACCCTCCTGCACTGTTGGTGGGAATGCAGACTGGTCCAACCACTGTGGAAATCAGTGTGGAGATTCCTCAGAAAACTACAACTAGAGGTTCCATTTGACCCAGCTATTCCTCTGC
>PVJO010024514.1:0-24259 GCA_004026905.1 Hystrix cristata | reverse complement strand
GTTTATTTAAATATCCTACCCAGGGAGCAAACCAAATAAAAATCTATCAATAGCCCTCTTTCTTTTCTAACAGTGCAAAGTTAGATTATTTAAATATGAGAGGGTTTCTGTATCCTTCTTTGAGAAAACATTATGTATAAACCAAAGGAGTTTCACTCTACCAGTGGAATTCATTTCATGCATTTCTTTTTCTTTTGCTTTATACATAAAGCAAATCGTCTTTAGATCTTCAGCTTATGATACAGAATGTTTGATATTTTTAAAAGTCATTCGGCGTTTATAAATCCCCTCTGGACAGAGGGCTCGTCCATATTCATGTATATACACATGTATTTGCTGCTACTGCTCTTACATGCAAATTATTTAAGCCTTCAAACGCAATATCGAGTGGATTTTTTCCTACTCCTGTCAAACATTTCAGAATGAAACTGTTGGTTTCACAGGATGTCTGTAATGAACATCCTTACATTCGCCTTCAGTGTTTGGCAACATGAAAGAAAAGCCAAGTACGAGGTCCTGGCCGACCCTCGCCGCCCAGCCCCCGAATGACGCGGAGGGCAGGGCTGCCTGCCCGGAGATCGCGGGCGCACACCGCTCTGCCCCGGCGGCTCGGGTCCTCCGGCCCGCGGCCGCTGCGCTTTCTGCACAGAGGGCGCCTGCAGCTGGCCCCGAAGGCGGACTGCGGACTGCCGCCCGTGCCGAGAGCCGGGCGGGTGCGGCCTGCTCCGCAGCCCTCCGGGCTCCCGGGGGCGACGTCCGCGAGTTACCCGACGGCGACGCGGGCAGACATTCTGTCGTCCTCCGGTGCGCCCTTCGGCCTTGCGCTCGTCTAATTCTGAGTTCTGAGCGAAACCTGCGCTTTTGCCGATCTGGGGACGGCCGCCCGACCCGGCGTGCAGCCTGCCCGCAGGGCGGCGTCTGCGACTTGGTCAGCAGCTCTCGGGTCGCAGCCGGGCCGCCGACCGTCCGCAGCGGGCCGGGCGGGAAGAGGCCGGCTTCCGCGGGAGGCCCCGGGGCTGCCCGGCCCGAGTCCGGTTTCCCTCAGAGATGAGTCTCGTCTCCTGAACACAGCTGCTTCTCTCTCTGGTCCGTGCTCCTTTCCTTCCGGTGCCGCTCTTCTCTCTGACTCAGCCGTGCCTCGCGGGTCGGCCCCGAGTCAGACTCCTCCCGGGGCTGCTGTCGGAGGCCGGGCAGGCCGACCCTCCGCTCCCGGGTAGGCAGGCCGTCCGCTCCCGGGCAGGCCGACTGTCCGCTCCCGGGCAGGCCGGCCGTCCGCTCCCGGGCAGGCCGGCTCTCCGCTCCCGGGCAGGCCGACTGTCCGCTCCCGGGCAGGCAGGGCCCCCGCTACTGGTCCGTTGCTGCTTCTGTGCCTGCTTCTGAGAACCGTGGTGGGCGCCGCGTGCTTCTTTGAAATGTGACAGAACAGTGCAGTGCTTTAGTTCCCAGGTCTCAGAACTCCTTCCCCACCTTGTGTCCCGTAGTAAACTGTGTCCAGTGACATCTTTCAGTAGAGCTCTAGAGCTCTTTAGGGGCTTTGCAATTAGATTAAATCCTGACAAGAAGACACTCCAAGTGTATAATAGCAAGGATATAGATATGCTAGAAATGTTCTGGTTGTTAAATTCCCAGAGGGGAATGAAACTGACAAGATTAAAATTTTAAAGAAATAGCCCCAAAGTCATACCAAAAATTAAATTGTAAATTAAAGTCTAAAACCCCGAAAGTTTAATGTACAAGTGAAGGACGAAGCATCAGGTTTATTCCCTAGTCCCTTGTTCTGTCTGCGTTCAGTGAAAGGGTGGTTGAAGGTGTATCCTTTGAGTCAACGTCAGCGCCTGTCCCCGGGGCTGTTCGCCTTCTTGCTATTTGTTTCCAAATCTAAACATCTGTTCTTTCTTCACTGCTTCCTTCCTGCTTGCCTTCTGTTGGTTTGCAAAATGTACAGAATTTCATGTTATCTCCACTGTTGATTTATTCACTATATATGTTTCGAAAGAAGCTGTAAGTTGTATTTATAAAGTTAGACTTTTCAAATATCTCAAAATAATATTTTGCAATTTCATATGTAAAGAACTATAAGACAGCTTACTAAATATTTGCCTTTCACACTCATTGAAATAACAGTGTGAACTATTTTTCTTCTACATGTAACAAACCAAATAATATCTTGTATTTTTGGCTTTAAATAGTGACCTGGTTCTATCTATTTACTGAACACAGTATAACAAGACAATGATCAATTGCTTATTCCAGTTATTAATTATCTGTCCATAAATTTTGGAAGTACGGAGATGATTTTGAAAAAAAATTTTTCTAAGTTCATATTGCCATGTCAGCTATCTAAAACACTGTATTTTCTACTAACTAGAGAAACACAGGGGAGTGCTCTACCTCAAATAGTTTTAGAATCACTTTCATAGGGCCTTGAAGCCCTCCAGTGAACATTCTGTGTCTCTTTGGCAGTTAAGAAGGGACATGGTGGGAAGGACTGTGTTGGGGATTTAGAGGCAGCTTTCTGGTGGTCGCTTTTGCCCACTTCCCAAGGCTGCTAATTAGTGCTTTTTTTGCAGGGGAATCTGGGTAGTGTCAATTAGCTGTCCAGAAGAGAGGAAGGAATATGCTTAGTGCGCATCTAGCTTGAACTTCCCACCCAGAACTGATGCTCATGGCTTCCTGGAGTCTCTGGTGTGTGCAGCTTGTGATCTTTCATGTCTCCTGGGATGTAGGGAGGTAGTTCCCTCACAAAACATTTAAAACACACATTCTGTCTTTTGAGAACAGGCAATTTTTGATCCAGCATTACGATAGAATTACCTGTAATTGTGCCAATAAGGCCACAGGAGTATCAGCAAGCCCCACATTGTTTCAGCTACCATACATCCTTTAGCTGATTCAGAGCCTAATACTGAGATTGCTGATTCTGAAGACTACCCTCAGGAGTCTACTGCAAATGCACACCTCACTGAGCGCTCCACAGTATGCCGTTTCCTCCACTTATAAAGGCTCTAGACCTTGTGCCATATTGATTTGATTTGATTTTGTTAATTTGCCTCTGCTCCCTCCATTGCCCTGAGTTATTCCACTCTTTCTTCAGGAGAGATCAGTCACGTTCTAACAGTTTAGCTTTCTTCTTCATCTGCCCTCTTCCTCTTTGTCTTTGATAGGGAAGCTTGGTAGAATTCTCTCTCCTTTCTTTTTTTTTTTAATCACTTCTCTGCTTTCAGGCCCAAGTGTTTTTGCACTCCTGTATTTCTGTCTGTTGTCCTGTGAGATCTGTCACAGTGAAAAAGATGAAAATATGACACCTGTCTGCCAGAAGCATTCACAATTCAAACAAATAGTTTCTACCTTCTCCTTAATGATTTGGCTAATCCCATTCGGGGGACTATTCCGCTGTCAGAACTGCATTTTACCGTGTCCAGACATGATCCATTGCCTTCTTCTCTAGATTTCCTGCAGCATATTTTGTCTTGGCTGTATCTTCCATCAGAGTCTTTGTTCCATAGATTTTCTGGTCACAGAAGGACCTGAGGTCGAGAGGATAGCTTCATGCAAACCTGTAATTATTGTCCCTAGGAACTGCATTCAGAGATGCCATAAGAATGCCAGTAGTGATCTTCTTTTTCTTTCTTCTACAATTGTGTCCAGATTTATGCAAATGCTTGAGACCTTTGAAAACTAGAGCTTATTTCCAATTGTTCTTTTGATTTTTGTGTATCGACAAATTTCACATTTATGAGGTCAAGTCATGTTCCTTCTCTGCCTAAATCCTGTAGTGTTTCCTAATACCTATCAGGTTAAAAGCTAGACTTTTGAATGCCTCCAAAACTGTGAGCGCTGTGATATTCCAGTTTCCCTTCTATCTTTCCACCCAAAATTGTTTCCCTGTGGGAAGGAAATTCCCGCCCAGCTGCTGTCAAGTCTCACTCCTTCTTGACCTTAAAACTCACAAAGAAGTGTCTGAACGTGGCTGTTTCCTTTGCTCAGAAAGATATTTTGTGAGAACCCCACTACGGTCAGTTCCACACTCTTTTTTACCTTTCCCTTAAATATCACTTTTTCAGTGAGGCTTATCCAGACTGCACAATTTAAAGTTGTTACTACTCCTCACTCATGTTCCTGCAGAGTCCCTCTCAACTCTGTTTACCCAAGACCAGTCACCATCTAATGAACCACACACCTCCTAACATGTTCTTTATGTACTTTTTCCTTCATATTCTGCCACTTTTGACATAGAGACACATTTAACTGTGATAGCTTAGAAACAAAAGTCTATTAAATTGGCAGCTTTTTTCATTGTTAGTCTTATATAAATAATGGTATATTAGATTTAATTTAGTAAGTTAATTTACTCATCTTTAGTCATTTTCCTTGTAGCTGAGACACAATACCCAACACAAACAACTTGTAAGAGGAACAATTTATTTTGGCTCACAGCTGTAGAGGGTTTAGTTCCTTGTAGGACAGGTCAAAAGCACAAACAACATGGCAGAAGGGTCTGTCAGGGAGCAAAGCTGCTGATGTCATGGTGGTCAGGAAGAACAGAGGGAAGGGAGGAGCTGGGGAGGAAGATGTATCCCTCCATGTCATCACTCCAGTGACCCACCTTTTCTGACTAAGTCCCTCTTCCTAAAAGCAAGTCAGTTATAGCTCCTCCATGATCCAATCACTTGTCAAACACATGCGGCTTTGGGGCTGTGGTAGAGTCAAACCATAATATTCCTCCCCTGTCCTCAAAAGATTCATGTGCATCTGTTTACGCAAAATGCATTTAGTCCATTTCAAAGAGTAGCCAAATTCAGCAGTTCCAGCACTGCTAAAATGTCCAAGTCCAAAACTTGTGAGACTCAAAGCATACTCTTACAGTAGCTGCACTTTGGATTCAGTCTCACAGTTTCACATACTGCCATCTTGAGGGCAAACTTGCTGGTCACACAGGCCTTATTGTAAAATCTGAGTGAGAGCCTCCCTGACGCCATAACTCTTGCATTCAGCATACTTGTAAAACCAACACCCTGTGGGACATCAATGTTTGATGCTAGCTTGAAAAGTAGCTGGACCCCTTTGGATCATGAGCACCTGGATGACTGAGTGCTCTAAAGCAAATCCCAGGAAAATTCCCTAGTATAACCTTCTTGATCTGTGGGCTGCAGGACTCTCTTCTCAAAGCAAAGTCTTTAGAAGGCATTTATCTTTACAATTTTGCATTCTTAAGCTTGTGAAGAGGAGGATATTGCTGGTTCCTGAGAAGCCTTCAAGGCATCTTTCCTATTGCTCTCTTGCAAAGTGGTTGGCTTCTTTTTATGCTAGTCTTTTTGGCAACCAAGCTCTCCCTTCCCCCTGCTTTGCAGGTGCTTGCTTTTTGGCAAAACACCAAACTTTTCAAATGGGCTTTTTGCTCCTGGTTTTCACTGTAAATCTTATTAAAAGCAGACAGCAGTATTCATTCTACAGCATGAATGTTGATTTGCCTTGAAATTTCCTCTTCCAGATTAATTAATCCACTGCCATTCACCTCAGTTTCCCCCAAAGTCTTGGGATGTAAGCAGAATGTACACAATTTTTCTGCCAAAGCATAATACACATGGCCTTGAGGCGAACTGAAAATGGGATCCGTGTTCCCAATTGACACCTCCTGAGCTTGGTCTTTATCATCTATATTTCTCTCAGTCTTCTGATCTTCCGAGCTCTGAACAAAATCACTCATGAAGTTTGGCTTATAGCATTCTGTATTTTCCAAGTTAGCACTCCATGGTCTGCAGGCTCAAAGACAGAAAAGGCGTGGTGGAAGGGCCCGCTGAGGATGAACGTTGCTCATGTTACTGTAGCCAGGAAGCAGAGAAGGAAGGGAGGAACTGGGGAAGGAGGTATGACTCTGCACATCACACCCCCAGTTATCCACTTTTACTTACCAGATCCCACTTTTAACATTTTAACATGAAATCAGCTGTAGTGCCTCAGTTCTCTGCCCTGCTCGCCCCCCACCTTTGCCCCTCTCTCATTCCTCTTAGCATTGCTCTTAGGCACCTAGAACGTATCTTTCACATAGCTACAAGTCAATGAACATTTCCTAAATGCATCCATCTGAATAGCTGATAGATGTTCTTCCCTCATCCTGGTCATGAGCACCTGTGCAGACTCCAGGCTGTCTGCCTGCTGAGATTTTCAGCTCTCCGGAGTTGTCAGATTTCTGGCCTATGCCTAGAAGGTCCTTAACAAGATGAGTCAAAACACATCCTGAACTTCCCATGACACCTTCCTTAGGAGACTTCGTCCCTCAAGCCGCCCCTCTGGAGTGCGCACGCGTGTGTGTGCGCGTGTGTGTGTTCTGGGCTGTAAGATTGAAATTTCCTTTTCAAATCTGGTCCATAGAAAAAAATCAAGCGTATTTTCAAACCTCTGTCACTTCCTGCTTGATATCGTAAGCAAATCCAATTTTCAAAGAGGGGTCAGAACTTTCATTGCTGTTTCAGGCTCTTAGTTTGCAGTAGTTTCACTAAGTTGTGTAACCTCGAGGCCTGTTTATTCAAAATAAGACTTTTCAAAATAGTGTAACAGTTTAGGATGTCCCTTGGTTATAAGGACAGAGCCTTAATAGTGGACTTCATAACATTCATGGTCATTCCCAGGTTTGGAACAGGACACCATAGTTTAGTACTTTATATTTGTTCATTAATAAAACTGACGACACCTGTGCAGTCAAAACCGAGGATCAAAGCTGACATGAATGACAAAAACCAGAACACTTGTCACTGAACAAGAGGGGCTGCTGGCAAAGAGCCTTGAATGCGGTTCTCTACAGTGAGTCAGCCTGTGGGGGGCCTTTACACGATGGACTTTGGGTGGTTACTTTAGTACTGCCTACCTAGAGCTGCTACTAGTAATTTAAAGCATTAACCTACCCTTCGTGTTTTGTGGCTCTAATGGAAATTAGCTGCATGTGCATTGGCAAAACAAAGACAAAACATAAAACAGAACAGCGCCCTGCCTGTGGGCATGGTTGAGATGCACATCAACCTGATACTTCACCTGCTACCTGCAGAAGGTCCGTTTCTGGCATGTCCTTGACTGAAATGCAGAGCACACTGCACATGCGGCGTTCAGAGCCAAGTAGCGCCGTCCTTGTGCAAGGTGACCTGTATTGGTAAGACACAGCTCTGCCTGCATGCACAGCTGTTACCTGACCGAAAGGGGAACCCGCCAGTATCAAATCTAACGAGCTGACGTTTATAAGGAGGAGAGCCCTCTGTTGAAGTTGTAGCACATCGAAGCTAATACCCCTCACTGTGGAAATACCATTTGTGGGGCACACACTGCCAGGGAGATATTACCCACTAGAGCCTTAAAATGCTTGATTTTTCCCAGTTATTGTTTCAACTATACTTTAACTGTTGATGAATTTCTCAAGGTTTCCCGCAGTATCAAGTGTTGGGGCTTTAGGAGATCAGCTACACACAGAACACTCTCCCCTCCTGATTCCGCCTTCAGAACCAACCGAGGGAAAGATGCAGAAATGAGTCAGATATATCACAAGTCGTCGTTTGTAGTATAAAGCTGCTTAGATGCTGTGAACGTTTCCCCAGTCAGGGTTGTCACTCCATGTCTGGGACCTGAGCAGAGAGGCAGCCCTGGCGCTGCTGATCTTCAGCTGTAGAGTGCAGAACCAAAGGCATGTACGCCACCGGGCAGATGAGCGGGGACGCTGTCTTCCAGACACAGGAGCAGACGCCCATCTTCCCTTCTCCCCCTCTGAAGACTCGGTGAGGGCAAAGGAGAGAATGCCGCTCCCGTGAGTTAAGGATGTGTGCAGAACTGTGTTATTAGGAGCAGACATCTCTGGAGGGTGACTCACTCTCAGATTCTGTTACTTTGAATTGGCCATGACTGACTTAGACTTAAATTCATTCAGCCAGAATTTTTTAATACAGGTAAGTGAATGTACTGAATTCTTTTTAGGTATTTGGTATTACAAAATTATTTTCTTCATAACATTATGATCTGATTATAGCTACACATTTATATTTAAATTCCCAGATTGCAGCTGCGTATGCATGTACTAAGAAATGTTAGGGAACAGTGGTGAGGAGGCGGCCAGCACTTAAAGAGCGCTGTAATGACTAATTAGCGTAATGATACTTGCATAGTGTGAGAGTGGAAAGAAGGTTAATGTGATAATGAGGTTTACCTGCTCTTAAAGAGCGAACAAGAGGGCACTCTCAAGATAGCTTAATTAGATTTTAAGCACCTTTTGCAATTCACATGTGTACTTGTTATTCCACATATTAAAAAAAATTTTCACTTAAATTAATGAATTTGTCCAATATATTTTTCCGTGTTTTCTTACTATTATTTGTGGTAGCCTTTTCTCAAATTTTTCATTTAATATACAGAATTTATGATTATGTTTTCTGTACTGTATTTGAATTGTAGTTCGGAAAAGTACAATGACTTTAAATCTTTCATGTTCGGGCAGTCATGACAACTTATCACCAGTCTAATTAATCTTTATGTCATTAGCTTATTTTATTATACTCAGTATCAACAAATTTGATTTCTTTCTTCGGTAACTATGTCATTCTTAAACTTGACCAAATGGAGAGACTGTTTTAGAAATTAATGTAATTGTAAAACAGAACATCGTTGTAGGAGTAATTCAGTCAATAATTCGTAATTCAGTAGTAATGCTGCCATTTGATGCCCTGGGCAAATGTACAGCACATTTTCACATTCAGTGTAGATCTTGTATGAGTGCTTCAAATTAATATTTTGTATGATTTTCTTACCTTTTAAGGAATTACTAATATTGTACTTCTATCAGTCTTACTACTCTTTATATGTCATCTCGCAAGGTTTGGGAATTTCTCCGTGAGGCTATCTGGTACCACAGGAAGTCTGAGCATCATCGCACTCGAGGCTAGAAGTGACTCTCTCTCCTGGTCTGCCCTAAGTCTGGCTGTTTTTCTAAGAACCAACTCATCTTTCATGTTCTGTAATGAACATGCCAATGAACCCTGCAGCTCACAGTAATCTCTTCCACCTCCAGCAACCCCCATGACTAGTTTTTATTTTCCATTGAGTAATTAACTTGATATTTATGCCATCTTTCCATTCCTTTAGGTTTTTAATGTATACATAGACTCGTAATTAGGTATCAAATGACCAAGAGCCTTATCTCATAAATTATATTTTCTTTTTTACATTTAATTTTGTAGTTCACAAATAGTGGCTAGTAAACAAATCCTTAATCTATTGTGTTATTAAATAGGAGGGGATTTAATATGATAAAGTAAATAATGATCTAAACGGCTTGTAGAAAGGCTGAAGTAACCCCGTCTCAGGTGCACTGTCTGCACTCGGCACTCACCAGCACTCAGACTAATCTTACAAGAGGTTCGGTTATCAGTCAGATGTTCTGAGGGAAGGCAACCACACCTGTTGCCTACAGAGGAGCTTGACTCCGAAGGAGACAGAGAAGTCCAGAACTCATCTTACCACTGCTGAAGGTAATTATAAATGAGTCGAGACTTGTCAGCATATAGTCATGCAAACAATTTTTGTATGAAGTATATGTGTAAATTTGTTTTAATGTATTTCTTGAGGGTTTTTTTTTTTAAGTCTAAGAGGGTTTCAGTTTAGTAAAATTTTTAGGTAAACTTACTTCTAAGGACTAAATACCAAAAACTCCATATTGATGAGGTGCAAGAGGGTACTGTTCTTATGGGGAGCTATGATGAAAATAACGGTGAGGAGGATGATGTTGATGCACAAGTTACGCCAAAAGAAGAAAAGAAATCAGTGTGAATGAGAGGGCTCTGGCGTCTTACTGTCCTTGAAGGGGCTTGAGCAGCCATTACGTAGTCTTTGCCGCGACTCCACATTTCCAGCTAACGCACACGAATGTAAATGCTTCGCCAGAGGGATGACGTGAAGTTCCTTACGCCGCGGCATTTGCACAGTGATATAGAGTGTGCTTCCTCACGACGAACATTGCTGTCATTGACTTGCACACATGGGTAACAGTAGAAAACAGAGGCTGAGGATGTGCAGTGCAGTTTTGAAATCTGAAATGCTGTGAGGTCTGAAGGTTTGAGTGCAGAGGCGATGCCCAGCCTGGTCGCGGTCACAAACGATCTGCTGAAAACGTGGAGCAGAATTACCTTGAAGCTGTGAGGACAAGATGTGTATGAAGCTAAGCAAGTCTTCTGTTCCGACTTGGCTCCTTTCCTCAAGTTATTTCACTGCATACATGCAAGTTACCCCAAATCCAGGAGAAACCTAGATGCAACCAGAGACATTTCTAGTGCCAAGCCGCTGCATAAGAGATGTCAAACTGGACGTTACGGGTAAATACCAGTACTTATGTGTCACTATAAATAGATAATTTATGCTATTAGATTATAGGTCTTTCCTCAACTCACTTATTTTATTTAAAACCATTGACCTAAATAAAATATGTTATTGAAAAATAGCATGTAATAAGCAAGCGAAATGCCCAATGATAGTAATACTTCTAAAAACTATAATCTCCACAACAATATTCTGATAAAATTGTTTTAAGTAGTAATAATGATGATAATATCAAGATATCTTAGAAATTGTGCTAGACTATTTGAAATGATTAAGATGTATTTTATGCTACCTATCCAGTTGCTTTAGGAAAAATTATAAGCATCATTTCTGAAAGTGAATACTTTAAAACATTACGTGACTGTTTCATGGAAAGAGATAGGAAAGTGACCGAGATGCTTCCCTGCCTGACTGGCTGCCCTGTGAACTCCAAGCCCTCCACACTCAGACTGGAGGGCAGCAGACGTACTGAGGCACTTTATACATCCCTTATAACTGAATCCACTGGGGTAAAATAACTGTAACAATTCTTGTAAGAAATTATATATATGCCCATATCTATACTGCAATACATATGTATGTATATTTTTAATAATTTTACACATATATATTCACACAAATGCTCCTCAACTTACAGTGGAGCTAAGTCCTGATAATCCCACCGTGAACTGAAATACCATAAGTCAAAAATGCATTTAATTAATATTCCTGACTTAGCAAAATTCATAGATTGGCCATCCAGTTCACTGCAGACTCAAGACCAAGAGCTTGTTGCACTGTGCAGCTGCTATCACACTGGACCACTAAACCAGCCCAGGACAAAAAGCATACAAATTCAAAGGGCCGGATGGAAACATTTTAAGTTAAATTATCGTGGTTGGGAGATCACCTGTCTGTGCGTGTGCGCATATGCAAAGTGAAATCTCTATGGGAGCACCTGAGAAAGTGCAGACATCTGCTGTTTGCTTCCAGGAAAAGAGAGGACGACTAGGAAACTGGAATGTGTAACAGGAGGGAGACTTTTCAGAGGCTGTATTTATCTTTTGGATTTTTGACCCTGTGAATTCATTGTCCAATAATAACAGTAAAAGTGAAAATTTTTGAAATAAATGTGATAGAGGAGGAGGGAACGGAGGATGAAGAAAGAGATAAAAGACAATAATGATGAAATGGAGGGAAAGGGAAGAGAAAACAAGAGGGGGACACCTGGAAGTGGAGAGGAAAGCAGGAGGAAGAGCAGGACACAGAAAAGGTGTCTAGACGACTGGAGAAACAACGCCTGCACATTAAGGGGGATCCCCGCTAGCAATGTAAGAATGAGTCAGCTTCTCTCATCCTCGCCAGCCTCTGGGGTCGCTGCAGGGTTTTGTTTCAGCCATCCCGCTAGGTGTATAGCTTATTGTCCGCCAACCTCACAGTTCCCTGATAGCTAGTGAAACTGAATATCTTTCCATGTGTTTATTAATTAAAAATTCCAGTCCACTTAACAATGAAAAGTGAGGAAAATTTATAGAACAACCTTTTGTGATGCGGTGTAGTCTCGTTTGCTCTTTGTTTAGCAAGACCTAGGCATCATATGATTCTTACATAATTTTTTAAAGCTGCTGTTTCACTGGTAGTTTCTGTGAGTTGAAAACTTCATTTGGAATAATTGTTAGTTAAAATGTAGGTAAATTGATGTTTTCTCAGAGGCTTCAGTTACCTTATTCAAGAGTGCCTTTTCGAATCAGCTATGTACATGTTTCTCCAAATTAATATTAGAGATACTTCGAAGTACAACCAGGTTGTATTTCAATACTTATTAAAATGTTCATTCTGAAGTTAGGAAATTATATTTGTAAATCCTAATATATTAGCTTACGTGAAAATTATTTCAGAGGAATTAAATAATTTCTGAACAGGTAACTTCAGTTCAACTTGTAATAAGAAAGATACATACTTACTTGGAATTATAGACTAGCTATCTAGGTATAACTGTAGATTTAACCTGAAACTCTAGATTTTTATTTACTGTATAAGTTAATTTGTGATATAATTCGGAGAAGAAAATTATTTAACATTAGAAGTCTGCATCACTTGCTCTGTTGAAAAGATCTTCATTACCTCCAAGACTAGCAATATTATCATGGTAAATCTCTATAGTATTTAAAATGCTGTTACATGCTGTTTCATTATAATGTTCATTTTAATAATGAGAAAACAGACTCTGAAAGAGTTAGTGTAAATCTCTCCAAATTACATAAGTAGTCAGTTATAGGTCGTGACCTAAAATTGCCCTCTTGAGTAATCCTGTCTGACAAGGTGTTTTCTATTATACATTCTTACATGTTGTCAAATATCTTCAATTTCTTAACAAATAATGGAAGACAATATAGCAAACTAGAGAGCAAACTGCAAAAAAAATTATGACCAAAACCTTTCAGAATCATCTTTAAATTAAAAAATGATTACAATAAAAGTCATGTTGCTATTAATCCCTCTTATTCTCCCACTTGCTTCAAAAATACTTGTTCCATAGTTCTTGCCACTTTCTGAATCAGTTCTGGAAGTCATTGTTTGTGTTTTCATGAGGTGTGAAAAAAACTACAAGGAATGCCATTGCCAAGTGCCATCCAACAGAAAGGCAGGCTTGTAAAAATACTACGGTGTGCCCTCATCCACGTTATTCACTGGATCTGGCACTGTGTGGCTTCTGGCTCTTCTCCAAACTCAAAATGATGAGGAAAAGCAAACATTTTAAATTGAATCAGACAGGATAGCCAAGCAGCCAGGACAGCACAATTGAAGACACTCACAAAGGAGGACTTCCAGAACTGCTTCGGAAAGTGGCAAGAATGATGGGATCAATGAGTTAGAAGAAAGGGTGGGGGAGTTATTAGAGGCATTAATGGCATTGTGTCTTCCAATGTAATAAATTATTTTAAATTTAAATGTTTACTACCATGTTCTCTGTCATTTTAAGCCCTACCTAAGGCAATTGTATGTGTATTTCCCAGTCACAAAAATATCTGTGTAGAGGCCACATTTACACGTCCCAGTGAGGTGCAAATCTAAGTGAGAAAGTGCAAATGTAAGAAGTTATGAGATATTTCCATATGTTTCAAACATCTTTAGAGACAACCTTGAATGAATCTACTCGACTCCTCTGCACAAGGGTCACTTCACACCTTGGACATGAGCTTGGTGTGGAGGATGTGTGCCTCACTTCTGCTTCCCGCTCTGTAGTCCCTGTAGCTATTGCTGATCAATTAAACATATTGATGGACATAAGCAATTTCCTGTAATAGTTCCATGAATTTCATCTTTACTAATGAGTTGACATTGACAGGTGAAATCAAGTATATTGGCCATTCTTTCTATTAAATCTCTGACATTCTATGTCTGTACCAGCCATGAAGCCATAACATTTTTTTTCAGCTTTATTTGAGATAGACTACAAATAGAATTTGTCCATTTGTTATTAAAAAAAATTCCCATGATTTCTGGAAAGCACTGTGTGTGAGAGATATGTAGCATTTTCCTGTTCATTTGGAGACTTGCATACAATGTTTCCCTTAATCTATTTTCTCCTAAGAAGTTATGCTGGTGAATTTTCCATCACTATGAGAAAATGCCTGAGGAAAACAATTACAAAGAAGAAAACTGAATTGGGCTCAGAACTTCAGAGATTCTGGCCCGTGGTCATTTGCCCACGACGCACTGGCACAGTAGGTCATGGTGGGAACCCATGGCACAGGAGCTGCCCACGTCACGGTAGATGGGAAGACAAAAGAGAGTGGAGTCAGACTCACCGGCCACACCTTAATTTCCTCACACGTGGCCCCAGCCCCGCAGGGTCTGCCATCTCCCAGCAGCACCACAGGCTGCTGACCAAGCATTCAGTGCATGGCCCTGGGAGGTGTTTAACACAACCTGTAACAGTAAGTTTATGAATTTTATGGATGCAGAGATCAAGACTTAGAAATTGGCCGTTTATGGCAGTGCCTTTGAGAGTTGCATTCATGTTTTCTGGTTTATAGGTGAGTAACTAAACACTTTTACTACACAGTCACTGCTTCAAATAGCTAACTCTAAAACAAATTATTTAAATCATTATTTAAATTATTTAATTCCTAACGAGTTATTTAAATCATATACATATTAAGTCAATTTAAAAAAAGGCAGTTAATACAAAAATCCAGCCAACCAACTGACAAACAAAAAAACAGCATCCATCAACTGCCAGGTTATGCACTTTTTTCTCATTCTTGTTTTCTTTCATGGGGCAGAGAAGCAAAATATTACGTATTATTTACCTAAATGCCTTTGTCATGTGTGTGTGTGTTTCACATTGCGTTTCTGGAAGTAGTGGTTTTTGATACAATGAAATTGGGGGTTAAAAAGGCCACTGACTCTAAGGTTTATAGACCTCAGCTAATCAAGCCAAATTGAACTGACCCTTTTGAAATAGCTTAAAATATTGTGATGCCTCACAATAGCACAGGATAAATATGAAGATAAAAGAAAAACTGACGAAGTTTATCAGCATAGGTATGTTGCTCTTAATTTATATTTCGCTTCCAACATTTGTTACAGCTTCTAAACTATCACGAAGCCTGCAGTAATGTGAGGAGAGAGTTTTGTAATATTGACAAGGGGCAGTGTGGTAGTCGTGAATATAAGAAGACTGCTTTGGGACAAAGTTACAGAGATAGTGATGGCTTTAATAATGTCAGAGACAAAAGGCCTTGGACAGGCTCAGTAGCATTTAAAGTATTTATTAAACCCAGTCTGTAATTTATCGTAGGGAAGTTGCTTTAATGACAGAAAAGTCGTAACACAAACAGAACAGTCCAGATGCTTCTGTGAGCCAGCACTGCCTCAGAGACATTAGTATTCCTACCCTCAAGCTTTCTTAGACTCTGTCCGAACGGTTGCAGCTCTGTGAATAATTTGTGGAAGAGCCGTGATAGAATTCTTCAAAAAAATACAAGATTATGGAGTCCAGCAAATGAAAAAGTAGTAAGTGCATCATGGTTTACTTACCAGTGACCTGACCATCCACCTTAAATTTATTTTTGTTTTCAGCTGAATGAAATCACTATTCAGGGTCGGGGATCACAGCCCTGATTAAAATAAGGCTTCTAAGCTTCCAGGCTGAGCAACTTCCACACTATCTGAGGACAGTGCAGCAAGAGTGTGGAAGAATGGAGTTTGAGAAGAAAGCAGGATTTAGCCTATAGGGATATTTTTCTCATTGGAAACTTCTTAATGTTAGATTAGAAGGATAACTACAGTAAAAGGATTCTGTTGCATCTTTCAAAACAGAAAAGTAGTATTGGTCCATCCTAACCCTGCAAAGATGTCAGAAGTCCTGGGGAAATGTTACCTACCTGCCTCCACAGTGCAGTGCCTATCACTTACCATATTAAATATTGCACATTAAGATTTTGAGTTGAGAAACACCTACAGTGGTTCCATATAAAAACCAAAGTTTCTAATAAATGTAATTATACTAAACATAATTTACATTCTTTAATTTATCTACTTTTAGATTTCTGTTTTTACAACCAGAATGCCACCTCCATTTTTAAATTTCTAGAGGAACTGGTCATCCAACTACAGTATCCCATTGTTTATCATCTATGCTCTAAGATAATTACACAAACTATAATTTAATTATATTTGTCCAATATATTTACATGGTAATATTTATTGTTAGTTCATTTTCCTTGAAAAATTACTTCTAATGGAGATGAATTATGACTACCTCTCTAAAGTTTTATAAATGCACTAATTTACTGCCTTCTGCACTGTAAAATACAGTTGGCAGAGATCTCCAGTTTGCCTTGTTTACTACGCCTAATGGTATAGCTCAGAATTTAAATTTGTATGCCAAGTACAGCAGAAACGTCTATAAATACATTTATGATTGGGAACAGATGATACAAGTTAGGTTAGGAATGCATTTAGTATTCCATTTAGCTAATTTCAAAACTCAACACTCAGTCAGCATGTTAATTTGGGGAAAAAAGGGGAAAAAAGGTGGAGGGAAAATTGCCTCCGTAATGTACTACACTTAGAAGGTGCTCAAATGAATAATTCCATATTATCTTCACACATACATATTTGTGTATTCTCTTCCAGTTTAAGTAATAGAGGCATTTATGTTTTGTTCAATAAATTTTAATAATGTCATATCAACTATTTAACATGTTTGCATACATAAAAACATTACTTATTTGCTATTACAGTATTAGAATTTATTTAATAATATATCAAGCAATCAACTAGTTGAAACTGTCAATGAAAGACAGTTCCTGAATTATTTTACTAGTATATCAAATGTCTTCACAAAATATTCAGTCTATAAAAACGTGCCCTTAAATGTCACCTTTTGCGTTAACTGTTGGAAGCTTCTTTAAAGATTTTCAGATGGGGCATGCAGGTAGGACGTTAACTAATGCAGAAAGGCTTTATGGTCTCCGTCAGTGTCTTTGTTCATCCACCGCGAGTAGAAAGGAAACACAAGTTCACAGAGTGCACTTCCTACCTGAAAATGACTGTAGCAAAGTGATTTGAAATGTTCTCTAGAGGATTATTGACTTTTTAAGTCAGGCTGACATCAATCCTTATTTAGATTTCGTAATATATATCCCAGGAAAAATCATCTATTTTCATATGCATAGCTTCTAAGGTTAAATCGTTGTGCCACTCAGTTCTTTGGTTCTATGCTTTGGGCCACCACGTAAGACCAGCAGATCGAAAGAAACGCTTATACAAGGGAATTAATATTCCAAAGTATTTCTTACCGATTTGAGTCTTTGTGCTTTGGTTTGCTTGCCATCCCCAGGGATGGAATCCTGGGCCCTGTGCATGCTGTGCAATTCCTCTCCTGGCGAGCTATGTTCCAGCCCTACTTCAGTACTAAGGCTCAAAATAACAAAAATTACTGTTCAATGATTTCCTGTCCATTCATATGTATCTCAATAAAGCAGATGCAGCTAGGAGTGCAGAGGAAAAGTGAACATCTTATTAGAAAGGTTTTCCCCTGGGGATCACCAGTAAAAGTATAATTTGTCATGCATGGTCTGCCTTTTCTATTATGAAGAGTGTAGAATCTGTTGTTTGCATTGAGTCAATTGATGTGCTTCCTTCCAAACTAATTCTGAAGTATATTTAAGTTGTCTCAATTTTTTGCTGCTCCAAAGAAGGTTGCAAGAAGCATTGATCCTTACTTTGGCCATGCATCCTGTGACAAGATGCACATTTTCTTTTATTAAATATTTACTGAGTTGTTATCCATTATGGTTTTTCATATAAGTCTTTTTTAAAGCTCATCTGGGCACCCCAGAAGTAAAGACGCTAGGGCTTTGGTCTGAGAACTTGAAAGATTCTTTTTTACTCTGGATTTTATGTAATGTGGGTTTCCCGTAACTGCACAAACATATCTTTTTAAAAAGCTACTTGTTTTAAATAGCAATAAAATGCATTGTTTCAAAAACTACTCAGCACTGCCAGATGAGCCTAAATGTGTGCTTTATGTCACAAGAAAGCAGGCATAGAAATATTTTAAGGGCTCCTTTTGAGAATGCGTTTCCTATTTCAAAACAAACCATGTAAGTGGTCATCAAGGGAAAATATCAGAGCATGGTGTTGTGGTATCGTTTGTGTGTGTGTGTGTGTGTGTGTGTGTGTGTGTTTCTTTTGTATTACTTTTAGGCAAAGGAGGGGTGTTACAAATTTTGTCTGGTTAATATAGCATTTTTTTCATTTTTTGTTAGCTCATGTTTACAGTAAAAAAAATGTTTACATACTTTGTATGGAGTTGGCACATGTACATAACATATCTTAATTCCTTTTTAAATCCCCTTTCCCTCATCTCTCTTCCCCCTCCCTATAGCTCTTGATCCTCTTCCCCTTTGAGGATAATGATAATTAGTTTACCTAATTCCTATCACCTTTTATTTTGCTCTTATCCATACTATGGGTTTCTCATATAAGAGAAACCATGTGTTATTTAAGCTTGTATATCTGATTTACTTCACTTAACATTGTGGTCTCGAGATGCATCCATTTTCATACAAATGACTCAAATTTATCCTTCTTTATGGCAGAGTAATACTCCATAATGTGTAAATACCACCTTTTCTTTATCCATTAATCTGTTGATGGGCATATAATCTGCTTCCAAGATTTATCTCTTATGAATTGTGCTGCTATAAACATGGTGTCCATGTATCACTGTAAATGATGACTTTAACAGTTTTGAGACTTTTGGGCATTTTATTTCTCCAATTCTCAGAATATTAAAGGCAATGCATAAGGTAGAGTCCTGCATGTACACTTGTAGGTCAGGTGAGTCTTTATGAAGACTTACCCCTCACTCTTTTTTTCCTCTGTGTTACAGTTGTTATAAACCTGATTAAATATCTAGAATATCGCTGTTATAACTTATCTCTAAATGCCCCCCCCCCCAGCTTCATGTGCTTAGAAGGTGGGGCTTTTGGGAGTGACTGGATCATAGATGTGTGATACTGGATTAGTCCACAGATTGGTTTGACACAGTTCTGGGTGTGGATGGTGGATTTACTGAAGAGGGAAGACCCACCCTGGTGCGAGTGACACCAATTGATAGGCTCGTAGCCTGGATCGAATGAAAAGGGAAAGAAAAAAGAAATCTCACTCCCTCCTACCTGCTGTGTCATGGACTTTCTCCCCTCTGCCATGCCCTTCTGCCTTGGAGCCAGCTGACTGTAGATTGAATCACAAACTGTGAGCTAAAATAAACCTTTCTTCCTTTAACTTGTGGGTGCTGGGTATTATTTCCTATCAATGAGAAAGTAACTAAGATAATTGCCAAGAAAGGGAACTGAAGAGCCAGCGGGGCGTTAGGCACATCTGTCCTGCTGATCCGGTGGCTTCAGCAGGTCTTGGGTTTTGCATTGCTTCCCCAGGCATGGTGTGTCTGGAAGACTAAAGCATTCCTTAGCTAGTTAAATGTGTAGATACACTGGCCCCTCTGGTCACTTGAGAGAAGGGTGATGAAATTAATTTTGGACTGGATTTAAGTCACTCAGGACAGCTTCAGATTAGTTGTATCTTTAAATTTTTAGTATTCTTAGGCGGGATTACAAAAGATACAAGATGGTTAAAGTATACACATAAACCAAATCGAAGGAATCTAGAACAAAACTTTTCTGCCCAGTGTATTTTCTGAACTACCTCTTCAGCTGAGAAGTAGGGTGTTTTTCTTGATGACCAATCCTATTCTGAGGCAAATACAGGGCATGTATTCTCATGGTGGCCCTGACAACAGGTGTCGCAGTGTGAGTGTGTAGAAGGGCTCGGTGTGGTAAGCCGGCACTGTCGTTCCCCAGTCTCTGGGTGCTTCAGTCCCTGAGCTCTACATGGGTACGCGATGAATAAATAACCTAAGCTCCCTACACACACACACACACACACACACACACACACACACACACACACACAGCTTTATAATATATAAATATTTTTATCTTTACAGAAAGACTGTCAGGTTTTAAAAAGGTTTAAAAATATGCTCAATACCACGTAAGTATTGAATAGCAGCGTAAACATTCGAACTCATCCTTTCTCTCAGTCTAAATATCACTGAACAAGTAAAATTGCTTTCATTATCTTAGAGGTTTTGAAATCTGAGCTCCTTAATTCATTTAAATCTTTCATAAAACCAAATATATGTGTTAAACATTAAATACATAATAAATTATCAATGATTAAGAAAATGTATCTTTCTATAAGGCTTGATTTAGTGTGAATGCATTTAATATTTATATTAAATATTACATTGCTTTTCCTTGGGAAAAAACAAGTCCTTTTCTATAGTGGAATTGAAATGTCTAAACCAATTACTCTAATTATTTGTATTTTCAACATATATCAGAAATCTGTGTTCCATTGAATTAGTCCATGTTCTGCTACTATCTCTAAATACCTAAAGGTGGGTCATGTAATAAAAAAATTAGAAACACTTAGCCACTCCCAGTTTGAGATGTAGAAAGCTTAGTTAGTTCCTTGATTTTGCTTGTGTTGCAGACCTCCTTGGCCATCACATACAGTTTCAGAAGCCATCTGGAACTGCTAGGACTTTGGCTCAATGCATTTTGCATAAAGAGGTGTACATGAGTCTTTTAGGGTCCTAGGGGAGAATGTTATGGCTTGAATCTGGATGGCCCCCCAAAGCCTCATGTCCTCCTAAGTGGGGATTTTCAGAGGGAGCTGTATCTGGGGTGTGTGAGTGTGGAGTACGGGTGGGCTTTAACTGGATTAATCCCCTGATTGGATTTGCATGGTTCTGTGTGTGCCTGGATGGATTTACCAAAGAGAGATGTCCCATCCTGGGTGTAGGTGGCACCAAGCAATAGGCTTGTAGTCTGCATGGGATAAAAAGAGAAAGAAGGGAAGGCAAGTTCACTGCCGCCTGCCTGTCCTGCCGTGGACTGTTTCTTCTCTGTCACGCCACCCTGTCTTGGAGCCAGCCAACTATGGACTGAAAGCTCTACAAACTGTGAGCCAAAACAAACCTTTCATCCTTTAATTTGTGGGAATAGAGTATTTTGTCTCAGCAACAAGAAAGCAACTAAGACACCATCATGGCAGGAGACCAAGTGAGAGGAGACAGCACAAGGCAAGACAGGAATCCAGACAACAATGGAGGGCTCAAGCTCACTCTTAGATAGCAATTGGCCCTCACAAACACTAATTCAGATTCTCAAAGAATGCCCTTACTTCCATCCAAATACAGCACCTCTTTGACCTAATTGACTCACACTCTGCCCAGTTCTTGTGGCACCACCACCTGGGGACCAAGCTTTCAGTTCCCTTAAGACATGTGCAAATTACATCCAAACCAGAGTATACGTGATCATTTGAGTTATTCAATTAATAGTCCATTATTGCATATTTTTGGACAATTTTCCACGAAGTTTAGTACATTGAAAATGGCACTTTTAAGCTTCTGCACAACAAAGGAAACAATCAACACAGTGAAGAGATAAACTACAGAATGTGAGAGAATATTTGCCAACTATTTGTCTGACACAGATTAATACACACAACATACAGCAAACTCAAAAAACTAAAAAGTAACCTGATTAAAAATGTGCAAATGGAATTGGGCAAGATGGCGTACATGTGTAATCCAAGCATTCCAGGAGGCTGAGACAGGAGGATCACAAGTTTGAGCCCAGCCTGGGCAATTTAGCCTCTTTGTGAGGTGCTGTTTCAAAATAAGTTAAAAAGGGGACTGAGGATGTAGCTCAGTGGACAGGCCCTGGGTTCCATCCACATGCAAGAAGGGAGGGGACAGATGATCTGAACAGACATTTCTCCAAAAAATAAATACAAATGGCTAATAAATATATGAAAAAAGCTCAAAAATATTAGCCATCATGAAAAGGTAAGTAGTTAGAATGGCTGTTATCAAAAACAAACACACAAACACAAAACAAATGCTGGCGAGGACGTGGAGAAAAGGGATTATCTGTACATGGTTAGTAAGAATGTGAATTAGCACAGCCACTATGGAAAGCAGTATGGCTGTTGCCTAAAAACCAGAGTCAGAACTTCCATACAATTGACTGTGCACCCTGCTTATGTCTCCAGAAGAACGAGCTCACCATGCACAGTAGACCCCTGTACACTCATGTGTATCATGGCACTATGCACAAGAGCTAAGATACGGACTCATTCTCGGGGACTGTCACCAAATGCATGGTAAAAATGTGGCGTATTTATAAAATGAAGTATCACTCAACCCTAAGGAACAATGAGAACATGGATGGACTGGAGGACAGCATGTTAAGCAAAGTGAGCCACACACAGAGAGCCAAGTGTCACTTGTTCCCCCTCTAGGTGGAATTGAGAAGCACAGCGACAGAAACAGGACTGAGAGCAGAAGAGGGTTAGTAGGAAGTGGGAGGTGGGGGTGACGACCTGAGGAGCCAGGGACCAAAGTCTCCCCTTAAAGGAGAGAGAGGCATCAACTTCTGTTGAAAAAGAAAGGACAAGGGTGTCAGCAAGTCACTGATGCTTAAGCTTCATTTTGTAACCATGTTAACTAGGCAGGAGCCAAAAATCAGAAGTAGAATATTGGTGAATACTGGTTCCCAAAGTGGGAGAATTCAGACAAAATTAAGCAGCATTTGGTGGAAGCCTTTTATCTTTAAGATTAGCCTCTTTTTGTCCAGGTATTAACCCAAGTACAACAAATGGAGTTTAAGAACACACAGACTCCTCCCTGTTTTGTCAGTAAGAAAGCTAATATCCTGCTATTGTATTTATAACAATGGCCGGAAATGAACTAAATAAAGACATCGGTGTGCCTGTGCCTGCACTGGGTCACTGAAATTCTTCCTACTGGCTCAGAACCTGAGATCTGACCTCTGTCTATTTTAAAGAGCTGAAGATTGATTTCGGTGACCACCTCTAGTTAATAAAAATATATGAAGTCTGAAGTAGATACTAGAATGCCAGTTTATACAACGAAGGTAACGAAGCGTAGTAGCTAGGATGTCTGTCCTGGCGCTTCTGTCTGTAGACAGCCTTAGTGACTGCTGCCAGGACGCACGTGGGGCACAGTGGCAGAGCAGCACTGGCAGAGACAGGTGCGCGGTTCGTCTTCTGAAAGAGCCGACTGGCATCCTGACCTCTCGGGCTGTGGGCTGAAATGCTTTAAGCGGAGCAGGACCCCGCCAGTAAGAGCTGATGCAGTAGACTACTTTTTCAAAGTGCTTGAGCGGCGTGTGTTACTGAGAGATATTGGTACATATTTACATGTTCATTGCTTTAATAATTGTCATTTCTTTAAACGTTCGTTACTTTCATTTACACATAGGCAGTTTGTAGCGGATAAACTAAATTCACTGATTCTCCAATTTATGTAACAAATCTTTCATATTTTAGTGTACTAAATTCTGCCATCACTAGATGCCTAAGGTGTCTTTGCGATAATGTGGAAAACATATTCTGTTTTTCTGTTTTGTTTTGTTTTCTAAAAGCCCATGATATTTCTGCAGCTATTGAGATCATATACTTTTTGTCTCTCCAAAACTGTGTATATGGTAAATTTTTGAGTGATTTGAATATCTGTAGTCAACCCAATATATTGTGGTATGTTACTATTTTACTATTCAAATATATTTGGTGTGGTAATATTTTGAGTTCTTTTTGTCCATTTTCTTGAACTGGACTAATTAATAATTACTTTCTCTGGAGTGAGGTGGAATCTTAACGTTGTTTTGATTTGCATCTCTCGAACGACTAGTGATGTTGAACACTTTTTCATATATTTATTTGCCATTTTTATTTCTTCATCTGAGAAATGTTTATTCATTTCAATTGCCCGTTTTTGGGTTGGGTCTTTAAATTTGAGAGGTTTAATTTTTTTGAGTTCTTTGTATATTCTAGATGCTAGACCTTTGTCTGATGGATAGCTAGCAAAAATTTTTTCCCAGTCTGTGGGTTTTCGCCCTGCTCTATTGGTGATTTCTTTTGCTGTGCAAAAGCTTTTTAATAGCATGTGGTCCCAAGCACTGATTCTTTGTGTTGTTTCCCGTGCAATCTGGGTTCTGTTCATAAATTTTTTCCCTACCCCTATGTCTTGGAGGGTTCTTCCTATTCTATTCTCCAGTAAATTTAGTGTTTCTGTTTTAATGTTTAGATCTTTGATCCACTTCGATTTGAGTTTAGTGCATGGAAAAATCAACCGATAACAAATGCTGGCGGGGCTGTGGGGAAAAAGGAACTCTCCTCCACTGTTGGTGGGAATGTAGACTGGTCCAGCCACTGTGGAAATCAATATGGAGAGTCCTCAAAAAACTACAACTGGAGGTTCCATTTGACCCAGCTATTCCCCTACTGGGGATCTTCCCAGAAGAATTAAAATCGTCAT
>PVJO010024513.1:0-24258 GCA_004026905.1 Hystrix cristata | reverse complement strand
AGAAAAAGACAACAAAGTCAACAATTCCATTAATCACAATAGAATGAATTAACGAGGCAAGGCAAGCAATTAAACAGAATGGAAAGAAAGGGAAACAACAGCAGGAAAATGATATGATAAGGATAAGCCATTACACATCAGTTATAACCATCAATGTAAATGGTTTCAATTCACCAATCAAAAGAAACAATTTGTTAGAATGGAACAAGAAAAAAGATCCAACAATATGCTACATACAAGAAATACATTTACCTCAAACAGAAACTGATAAACTGAAAGTCAAAGGATGGAGAACAATACTCTGTGTGACAAGAACCCAGAAAAAAGCAGGGATACCTGTTCTATTTGCAGACAAAGTGGATTTCAAGTCAAGACTAGTCAGAAGAGAAAAAGAAAGTCACTATATTTTTGTTAAGGGAACAATCCAAGAGGAAGAGATAACAACCATAAATATACATGCACCAAATGCCAGCCAAACCAACTGCATAAAACAAACATTAATGGACATTTAAAAAAGCAAATAAGCACTCATGCAATTGTAACGAGAGACCTCAAAAAACCACTGTCACAAATAGATCAACTAGAAAAAAACAATCAACAAAGAAATATCAGAGCTGAACCAAACCTCTGAACAAATGGACTTAGTAGATATCTACAGAGTGTTCTGCTCCACAATAACAGAGTACACATTCTTCTCAGCTGTACACAGGACTTTCTCCAAAAGAGACTACATACTAGCTCATAAAACATGCTTAAGTAAATGCAAAGGAATTGAAATTGTCCTACTTATGTTATCAGATCATAGTGCAATAAAATTGGAACATAATGGAAAAAGAAACCCCCAAAACTATATAAAGACATGGAAATTAAATAACACCCTCCTGAAACACCAATGGGTCACAGATGAAATTAAAGAAGAAATTAGACAGTTTCTACAATTAAACAATAATGCCAATACAACATACTGAAACTTATGGGATGCAATAAGAGCAGTCCTATGAGGGAAGTTGATAGCAATGAATTCCCACCTTGGCAAAACAGAGCAAGCTCAAATAACCTAGTGTTGAATCTCAAGCTTCTAGAAAAAGAAAAGTAAGTTAAACCCAAATTGAGTGTGAAGGAAGAAAGTATAAAGATCAGAGTGAAAATTAATGCAATCGAGACTAAGAAAACAATACAATGAATCAATGAATCAAAGAGTTGATTCTTTGAAAGATTAATAAAACAGACAAACTCTTAGGCAACCTTATCAAAAAAAAAAGGAAAGAAAAGACTTAAATCCATGCAATTAGGAATGAAAAAGTGAAATCACAACAGATCCTGTAGAAATCCAGATCTTTAATACCTTCTTTAAGAACTTGTACTCTAATAAGATGGAAAATGCAGAAGAAATGGATAGATTCCTAGATACATATGAATTACCAAAAATCAAGAAGATATTAAAATTTGAAATAACTCAATATCAATCAATGAAATTGAAGAACTAATTTAAAAACTACCAGCAAATAAAGCCAAGTTCCTGAGAGATTCACTGCTGAATTCTACAAGAAATGTAAAGAAGATCTAATGCAGTTAATCTCAAACTGCTTAGCGAAATTAAAAGGGAAGCAATACCACAAAACTCATTCCTGTAAGAAAGCATTAACCTGATAGCAAAACCAGAGAAAGAGCCAACCAAGAAAGCTCAGGCCAATCTCCTCAATGAACATAGATGCAAAAATCCTCAATAAGATACTGACAAACAGAATGCAGCAAATCATCAAGAAAATTATATACCATAACCAAGTAGGATTCATCCCAGGGATGCAAGGATAAATGTAATACACCACATTAACAGAACCAGGGACGAGAACCACATGATCATCTCAATAGATGCAGAAAAAGCCTTTGACAAAGTCCAACATGCATTCATGATAAAAACCCTACAGAAAATTGGAATAGATGCTCTTTATCTCAATCTGATAAAAGCCATCTGTTGTCATCAGTGTTTGCAAGAGAAACAGATTTAATGCAGGACACAGAAACTTATAAGATTGGCTTATGATGATTGCCCACAGAGTCAAATGTGGAAGTGTACAAAAGATCAGTCTGTACACTAGAGATTCAAAGAATCCAGTCAAAGGTCTGGTGCCCACAGCAGTGTCCCGTATGTGTCCACACCAGGAAGTTGAAAGATCTGTGATGGAAGATCAAGGGGTCTGCACCAGGCAATAGAAGTGTTGGTGCTGGCAGGGCAGAAGGCTGGTACTGGCAGCTGAAGAATGTGCACTGAAAGCCAGGAGATGACACTCAAGGTGAAGGCCAAGCCTGGAGTTCCTCCAAAGAAAACAGCATCCATCCTTGGTGAAGGTGAAGACCAGAGCTCTGCTGAGGACAGCCAAAGCCCCACCAAAGAAAAGCAGTCAGAATAAAGGTCATCCGAGGAAGATAGGTGAAATGCTTCCCTCCCGTTCTCCTTTTAAACTGTCTTCCATGCCCAGAACCAGGCTGACTCAATTCAGCTGGGCGTTCCCACACAAACTGACAATCAATCAACCACCACACCGTCTATGAGACGCCAACAGCCAACATCATACTAAATGGCCAAAAACTGAAAGCTTTCACTTTAAAATCAAGACCAAGACAAGGATGCCCACTATCACCACTCCTATTTAATATAGTTCTGGAAACATTAGCCAGAGTGATTAGACAAGAGAAAGAAATAAAAGGAACAAAGATAGGAAAGGAAGAAGTGAAATTATCATTATTTGCAGGTGACATGATGCACTAAATAGAAGACTCCAAAAACTCCACCAAAAGACTTCTAAATTTAATAACCAGGTTCAGTAGTATAGCAGGATACAAAGCCAGCACTCAAAACTCAACAGCATTCCTATACACAAATAATAAACTTACTGAAAGAGAAATTAGAGAAACAACACCTTTCACAATAGCATCAAGAAAAATGAAATACTTAGTATCAATCTAACAAAGGAAGTAAAAGACTTTTACATTGAAAACTACAGTACTCTAAAAAAGGAGATCAAAGAGGATACCAGAAAATGGAAAGATATCCCTTGATCTTGGATCAGCAGAGTCAATATAATGAAAATGGCCATATTTCCAAAACTGTTATACAGATTTAATGCAATCCCAATCAAAATACCCGTAGCATATCTCACAGAACTATAGAAAACAATTCTAAAATCATTTGGAACTGGAAGAGACCTAGAATAGCAAAAGCAATTTTGAGCAACAGAGGCAAGGCAGGGGGCATCACAATCTCGGACTTGAAATTATGCTACAAAGCTACTGTGATTAAAAACAGCATGTACTGGAAAACCAAACAAACAAACAAAAAACAGACCTGATGATCAATGGAACAGTAAAATAGAAGAGAAGATGCAGAAACAATTCCACACACATTCAGTCACCTTATCTTTGACAAAGGGGTCAAACACCTCCACTGTAAGAAAGATAGCCTCTTTAATAAATTGTCCTAGGAAAACTGGCTTTTCACATGCTAAAGATTAAACATATACCCATATCACATGCACTAAACTAAGATTGAAATAAATCAAAGATCTAAATATTAAAACAGAAATACTTAATCTGCTGGAAGATAAAATGGGTAAAACTCTTGAAGACATAGGTTTAGGCAAAGACTTTATAAACAAAACCCAATCACATGAGAAATATTACAAAGAATCAACAACTGGGATCGCATCGTAGTAAAAAGCTTTTGCACAGCAAAAGAAACCACAAACAGAATGAACAAACAACCTACAGAGTGGAAAAAATTTTTTGCCAGAGCTGAAGAACTAAAAAAAAAAAATCAGACCCCCCCATTTAAAGAGACCATCCCAAAATGGGCATCTGAAATGAATAGATACTTCTCAGATGAAGACGTAATAACACCAAGTAAATATATGAAAAAATGTTCAACATCATAGGTCATTCAAGAAATGCAAATTAAAACAATACTAAGATTTCTTCTCACTCCAGAAAGAATGCTATCATCAAGAAATTAATCAATAACTAATGTTAGCCAGGCTGTGGGGAAAAAGGAACTCTTGTCTACTGTTGATGGGAGTTTAAATTGGTGCAACCAATATGGAAATCAGTATGGAGATTCCTCAGAAAACTAAAACTAGTTGGGGATTTGGCTCAAGTAGTAGAGCACTTGCCTGGTAAGTACAAAGCTCCGAGTTCGATCCCTAGCAGCCCCCCAAACAACAACAACAAATTAAAATTAGAGGTTCCATTTGACCCATCTGTTCTCCTTTTTGATATCTTCCCAAAAGAGTTAAAAGCATAATATCATACTGATGTATGCACACCCATGTTCATAGCAGCACAATTTGTAATAGCTAAATCTTGGAAACAGCCCAAATGCCCATCAACAGATGAATGGATAAAGAAGATGTGGTTTTTATATACAATGGAGTACTACTCTGCCATAAAAAGGATAAATTTGAGACATTTTGAGGTAAATGGATGCTCCTTGAGATCATGCTTTTAAGTGAAATAAATTGGATACACGTGTTTAAATATTGCATTGTGTCTCTTGAAGGGAGGGGAGGGAAATGGACCAAAAAAGCAGAATCAAGATATGTAATGTACAGGTACAAATTCCCTATGATGAATGCGATCATTATGTATATCAAATTGTACCAATAAAATTAATTTTTTTAAAAAAAGAAGTAACGAGCCATGAACAATGAGTCACAAGAAAGGTGGAGTCCTGGAAGGTCCCCCTACTGTGGGAAAGGAGGAGGACTTGCAAAATAGGAGTTGAAGACCATCCAAGAGGTGAGGCTATAAGGGGTCCAACACAGAGGAGCCTGTTTGCCTCCCTGTACAAACGCCTCTTGGCTGTTACACCACATGGAGTATCAGTCTCCAAGGCCAAGGAAGAAGCATTGGATTGAACTACATGGAATTCCCATTTGGGGGTAAAGATGGTTGATTATTGGCAATTTCTTACGGTTTAACCTAAAACTCTGTAGTAGAAAGTCTCAGAAACAAATTTGTGGGATCCTCTAAAATTTGCCTTGGAGGGGGCAGGTGTGGGGAGGGAGACAGCGAGTGAAGCCCAGAGGCAGGAGATCAGAATCTGCTCCCATCACAGGAAGCCGGAGTAGCATGGCGTGGGGCTGCAAACAGGATTCAGCCCCCTGGGCGTCGAATGCACATGACAGAGGGGACTATTTCTGGGAGCTGCCTCCCTACCAGTTTGTCCTTCTTCACCCTGCCTGGTCATGATTTGTTTCCGGTACGTCCTCGGGGTGGGGATAATACCATAGTTCCCTGTGTGTCCTCTGGCCTGGGTCCTCAACACACATCCAAAGCTCCAACAAGTGCTTTCTGAGTTGAAGTGGAATCCTACTAATATTGACAAAAGTTTGATAAAAAGAAAATATCTTTTTATTTTGAAATCCAATAATACAATATTCCTGTAGAACGCAAGTACTTGAGAATCTCTAAGAGTAAACAAAAATGTATCATATTGGTACTGGGGTTCTGGGGTACTGCACTCTTCCCAGGAGTCTTTTCCAGGCTCTTGTTGTCTTGAACAAAGAATTAGACAGGAAACAGGCAAAAGGTAGCAAGATTTTGTATTTATTAAAGATACTAGAGATGGGAAAAAGAGTATGTTTTGCAGAGTGAGTGCTGGTGAATTAAAGATAGGAAAAGACGTATGCTCTGCAGAATGTAGAGCAGGCTGGTGGAAAGGTTCATAGTGGCCACCATCTTTTACATCTCCCATTCTGATGTCAGATCCAAGGCTGGCCTATCAAAAATCTGCTTGATCTTGTGCCAGAAGAATTGAAGATACCATTTTTCTGATCCGTCCAAGGTGCAGGGTTTGGGCCTATGTGTCCTGGATATCTGTGATTGACAGGTCACACCCACAGGTCTAGTCATCTGGCCATGCCCTAAATTCCTGCTTCAATATTTCCTAAAATTATTTGATCACAAAATGTGTTGTTTACATGGTGCATCTCCCTACGCTGATGTTCCTTGAATATATTTTGGTCATTGGGGGAGGAGTTGGAGTGAAATACATACTATCTATGAACAAGAAATTAATAGTGTAAAGTATATTTCTATTTGTAATAGAAATATTAAGATACTTGGAAGGAAAAACTGCTTCAAAAGACCTCGGAAGTATTTCAGAGGCACCACGTACATATAAATAATGGATATAATATTAATAATAAATTAATTATTCATTAAAGTAGATTCCCTAAAGATATAGATGAGAAAAGACTGGATCAACCTACTTGGCAATATATATCTGAGAGTAATATGACTACACTGTTTCAAATATACTCAGACTTTTCAATAATTCACACTAGTTCCACCATTTTATTCTGTACTTTAAAGATTTTAATGTATCTATTTAATTCACTAATTCACTTGAAAATATGTGAAAGGTACTATGCTTGGCATCATGGGACAACAAAGATGAATCAGGCAGGAATTTTGCCTTCGAGGAGATTTCTGTGAGAAAAGTACTACATCAGGTTGATTAGGTTCCATAAATGTTCTTCAAAGTAGAAAATATTAAGTGATATCTGGAAGACACAGATGAGTAGCAAGGGCTTCTGGGGGAGGGCAGCTGCTTCCAGCATGGCTGAGAGATGACTCTGGGAGTGGCTCCATCTGGGGAGACAGGCTGATGGAAAGGAACGAAGGGCAGAAGGAGATGGAGTCCTCTTCCGGTGGACACTGCGGATTGTGTTTGGCCAGCCAAGCGTGTCTGCACAGCTGAATGGACAAGCTAAAGTTTGTGGCCTGATTCTGTGGGTGATATGGAGCCACCAACTATGTGATCAGAGGGCTGATCAGCTGTGACCAGCTGTGTGGGAGGCAGAACTGCAAACCCGAAGAATGCAGTGTTTGAAGAGACTTTAATGGAAAATTCTGAATTAAAAGAAAAAAATTTCTTGAATGTATGACATCATCAGCTTGGCCTTGGCTGCCTTAGTATTAACATATTACAGCAACCCCTACCTGAGAGTGACCAAGGAGATTCTGGCAGTGTGCACGCAGTGATTTGCCAAGAGAATGAGAATGGAAAGTGTCCTTTGGGTTCACACTATTTAAAATAGGGTGGGAACAAGACGAATGAGGCTGGGTCATTTCAGTGCGAGGACATTGAGAAACGGCCTGGCAACATCATATCCACTTCGCGCTGGGTCATCATTCATGGTAACTGGCTCTGAAGAGGCACTCCATGGAGAGGTAGATGGGCAAGCGAGAAATAGAACAACACGGTGCCTGGGCTGTTGATAGACTGCTGCCAGTATGACTACCAGAATTGAACACCTACCATGTTCTCTTGTTTAGTTTTCATATCAACACCATACATTACATTGTTTGTATTTTATTACAGAGAAAGAGCCTCCAAGTGGTCTAAAAACATTTAAAAGAGGCAACACCACAAGCCTGGGGGGAGGGGCTCTACTTAAATCCAGATCCTTGACCCCCAAACCCAGGGCTCTGGCAAAGTCACACCTTTGCGAATGTGCACCAGTTCTCTGCCTCCTCATAACCTCAGGCCCCTTATCTGTAAGCAAGGAGAGGGTTTGAGGGGAAGGTTAAGCAGGTTCTAAGTCTGCCCCGTTCACAGGGTCACTGGGAAGTTGAAAAGTGTCTTTGAATTCCCAGAAAGCACTTTTTGCAACGTGTGTTTTGATTAAGAGATGGGGCGATGTACACAGGAGCTGTAGAAAGCACAGCCAGTTCCAGGAAACAGCAGACTTGGCACAACTGCCTGGGCATTGGGGGGACACACATTTAAGGGGCAGTCAGAGGAGGCAGCCCTGCAAGAACCTGGAAGAGGCAAAGATGAACTCCTCCAGCTCTCCAGCTTTGCCTCAGGCCCCAGTGCTGGCTTCCAATTTTGTGGGCTGGAGCCTCTCCACTCTTTGTAGGTGGCTCGAGGTATGACTTCAAAGGTAAGGGCAAGGCTAGGCCTGCAGACCACTGCCCAGTACCTGGTGTCCACCCCTTGTCGGCTGAGCCCCAGGCCCCCAAGCCAAGGCCACCACCAGCAACGCTGCCAAGGGATTTGGGCTGGATCCACGCAGCTTGTCCAGCCAATGACCAGACATGTATCCAAACTGTAGCCAGGAAGCCTTTCTTTCTTTGTTAGCAGAGGGAGCCTGTGGCTCCCCACAGTCTGCAGGATAAATCAGTTCAAAGACACCAGCTTCAAGGCCCTAAGAGGCCCCTATTAACATAGGCCAAGCAGACTTAGCGCTGCAGGATTTATTTTCTAGTACACAAATCCTGGTTGGTTATAGCGTGTCCTCCCCGCTTTGAGAGTCCTGGCTGCAGGAGCTGTGCCCCCAGGCAGGAGTAAGGACCGTGTTCCTCAGCCCTGGCCTCCTGTCCCCAGGTAGGCTAGGACGGCAGAGAAGGCCCTCACCAAGCTAACAACAAACTTCTGACTTGAATTTTAAAAATTTTAAGTGTAAAGAAATAATGGGGGAAGGGAAGTGATGGGTTCTACCTAAATTATCCAGAAAATGGCCTCTGCCTTCTGCTCAGCTTGGGGGACAGAGAACAGCTCTTCCGGGCTTCTGGCCACCCTCCAGCAAAAAGCTCTAGGCAGAGATTCTTACTGGGCTCCCCTGGCCTTTGGCCAGGTGCCAGCAGGTTTGTGACCCTCCTTCCTTAAGTTCTAAGGGACATGTGTACATCGTGAGTATGTGCCAATGAGAATCCCCACTGGGGACCCCACTGCTCCCGGCTGGAACCCAACATAAATCCGGAGCTTTCTTACTCCTTGAGAGAATCACCACCCTAAAACAGTTATGAACTTGCACTCTCTGTGAAGTAGGGCCCTTGGCTCTCAGACTTCCATGAGCTGTTTTTGTTTTTGTTTTGGTTTTTGTGGTTTTTTTTTTTTTTTTCCTTGCCTGGAACATTGTGGATAGACAGGTTTTTATGGCATGGCTCTAAAATTGGTATTTAACATTTCTGAAACGGGCAGCACTTTCCCCCTGACTCTTATTAGGACACTCCAGCTCTCCTTTCCTGGCGGTTCTCCCACATAAAGCCAGGCTCTGAAGTAGGAACAGACACTCAGAAATCCCTGGGGCACATACCAACTAGATGGCTGCAGGGGCCTTCTTCCAGACAGTGCAGTCTGCCAGGAGACTTGGGAGCCTCTTTATATTTCGTGGCCTTCTGAATTGGAGGAGCTGCTGACTAGCCCCAGGAAAAGAATGTTAACAGTTTGCACAGAGTGGAGTGTGCGACACATCCTGTCTTAGAAGAAAGAATACCCCCTGAGGTAAACAAGAGCTATCGGAAGGGCTCAGAGCTGCAGCAGTCTCCCTAGCCAGGACGCACATGACAACAACAGAAAGGCAAAGAGCCAGCTAAAAGCAGCACGAGGATTTGTCTAGATGCAAAATATTTCCAGCTTAAAAGGGGGTGGCTGCCCGTTGCAGAAGCTGGGAAAGTCAGGCAGTGGAAGCACAAAGGTGTCCTCTGAGTGTCTCCCTCCTCTCTCTGGAAGGGATGCCCCGAGGGTCCTTGAGAGCCAAGTAGGGCTCACCAGAGAGGCAGAGGGTGCTGTGGGGCTCAATTCAGTTAAAGCCCAGGAACACACAAGCAGCCCACTGCGCAGCTCATCCGCTGGGATGCAGACGTGGAGGAAGCCTGCCACTCAGAAAAGCTTTCTCACAGGGTTCGCACGCCACAGAAAAGTGCGAAGTTTCCCAAATCCTTTCTTCTCGGCCATTGAGCGCGTCTTTACTGCTATGGTCTGCTTTTTCAGAGGCAGAAGGAAAGGGAAGGACAAGAACTTTTCCCACCAACCCTCCATCTTTTTTTTTTTTTTTAACATTGTGCTCTCCCCCCAGTCTGTTTCTTGGGGGATAGGGCAGGACCCACTTTCACCATCCCTGTAATCTGCAAGCTCCAGCAGGTCTCCGAAGTGACTGGAACGGGCAAGTGGGGACTGAGGTAAATGGGGCTGCAATAGCTCGTTGCCAAGAGTAAACGTGTGATGTTGTCAAGAGGATTGTTCAAGAGAAGCAGGAAATCTGTTTCTAGGTGAAATGTGAAGTTTATAATGGTTGGTCAAATTCCCGAAGGATCTTTCGGAAGACAAACCTGGCCAGGGCGACTCTGCTCCGCCGCTGTGTAGGGAGGAGCCTGGGTAGCGCCCTGCCCAGCCTGCCCGGCCTGCACCTCCCAGCACACGCAGGCAGCGCCTGGGGCCCTGCCGCCGTTGTCGGGTAGCTCTTTAGGGATGGCTCACCAGTAAACCTCTTCCAGGCTCTTCTTGCCTCACACAAAGAACTGGATGAGACAAGCCGAAAATGGTGCCGAAATATTATTTGAAAAGTGAGGGGTCAAGGGGTAAGGGAAGAACTCACTCTAAAAAGTGAGTGGGCAGAACAGAGAGAGGAAAGGATAGAAGAGAAAGTAGAAGTGCACTGTGGGCTACTGCGAGGAGTCACGATAACGGGCCCCTCATGGCATCCCGTCTCTCCCATGCTATCCACCTCTCCTGGGAGCCTGTGCGAAGCTCCACATACGGGGTCCTGGGAATTATTCAGTGCTGTCCTGAGAACTTGTAATTGACAGATCCCGCTTATTTTCCCAGCCACCCTTGCCGCACTGGCCTCCTATTTCACAGCCGCGGTCAAAGCCACCACCCACAGCAGCTGGACCTAGGAAGTCTCCAGACTGAAGAAGAGATTTGCTTTTTTTATAATGTAAAGTCCACAGAGCCGTAGATCCACCAGTTTGGGCAACGGTTTGGGCTGCTGCATGAGCTTCATTTCTGGTCTGTAACAAGTTACTACATCCTTGTCAACTATAGAGTCTGAAACAGGAGAGGGTGAAATGATGCCTATCTTTGCCTCCAGTGGCCTGGTTGGAGAAATAATAACTGTAGGTGTTTGAAGCTCCTGTAAGAACAAATAATCATGAGACTTGGTCATAACATTACTAAAATAATAGGTACTGGCATTAGTATGAAACCTTAATATTCTTGCCGAATCTGTGAACTTTCAGAGACATTCACTAGCTCCCCCATTTCATCGTATGGGTTGAAACTAAGGAATTAAAAGGTGCAGACTGCTCAGAGGGCCTCTACGGTCAGGCTCAGGACTTGGATATTGAGATCTCATCTTATTGTCACTGATTGAGGCATTCCATGGTCTCCCAAACTCCACAGACCCTCCTTGTTCAACCTACAGCAGAATGGGTCTTTCTTTCCCCTTTCTCCTTCTTTCCATCTTCCATTTGTCCCTGCTCAAGTAGTTAGAGCAAATATTAAAGGCCTCATTATTATAATAACCCATTAAATTTTTGCCCTTGAGAAGGGGTCAGTGTAAGCAAGGTTGTTTTGCTAGAAAATGACTTCCTCTGAAGAACCTGAGTCCAAATCCTCCAGCAACACACTCAGAACCTCACTGATCACGTGCGTGGATACTCGACCCCTTCTTCCTACGTCTCTGAGCTCTAGGAGTACTCGGATTGGTGAACAGATGAAATTTCTTTTTGGTAATGGAAGCCTCATACTTGTGTATCCTTCCAAGTATTAAAAACAAAATCAAAGAATTACCCACTTTCATATGATCCTTGTGAAGTACATCTAATATGAACTGAACTAGATAAAATAGGGAGAACCTTTTCCATCTCCCTTTAAGTATATTTCTCTCTGACTTACTAGACTGCAGAAGAAAAATTTGGGGAAAAAAATTGATCAGTGAGAGTTGCCATCTATATTATTATTATATATTCTGCAATATGTAATATTTTTGAACACAGAAATATTGTTCATGACCTTTATTTCTCAACTAGTCAATTAGCCAAACAATTAACAACTGATTATGTCTACCCTAGTCTCTAAAGGACATTTACAAGGAATATTAGAACTACTAGGTCTTGAGATCTATTGGACAACATAGTCAGTATAGTTAATAGTAATTGTATACTTTAAAATACTTGAAAAGTATTATGTACTTGAAAATCACTAATAGGATAAATTTTTGTCCTCATCGCAAAAGAAATAAGTATATGGATTAATACACAAGTTAATTAGCTCAATTTAGCTATTCTATAATGTGCACAACACATATTTCAAAATATCATGTTGTATACCATATATATTTGTTAGCTAAAAAATAGAATGTGAAAAAAAAAAGGTCACTCATCAACCAATGAACATAAATGTGTCTATACAAATAAACTATATAATACATAATTAAATGGCTAAAATATGTGATAGAAACAGCAATTTCTCTAGAAGTTTCAAGAAAGGGCAAAAGGAGAATAATGAACTGGAGAAATCAGAAATTTCTTGGAGGTGATATTTGGTCTAGAACTTGAGAAATGGGAACAACCTAACTGGATTCTTAAGGGCAGAAGTGACTGCTTTAACTGACTATGAGAAATGAAATTTCTGACAAAGTTGGTGTGGTGAAGCAGAGGGAATCCAATAAAAAAAAATTGTTACGGTTTGGAAATGTTGCCCGGAAGCCCATGTGGCAAAGGTTTGGTCTGCAATGTAGCTGTTTCACAGGTGGGGCTTTGAGCAAGGACCAGACCTTGAAGAATCTGACGTTATGGATGGATTAATCCCACTGATGGATTCATAGTTAGTGAACTATTAGGAGGTGGTGGAAACTTTAGGATTCGAGGTCTAGTTGGAGGAAGGTTGACAGGCACACACCCTTAAAGGATAAATTTTGGCCCTTGCCCTCTCTTCTCCATCTGCTTCCTGGCCACCATGAGGTGAACAGGTTTCCTCCACCGCCTGTTTCCACTGGGATTTTCTGGCTGGCCACAGGTCCATAGCAATGAGACCCCTGCAAACAAGGACTGAAACCCCTGAAACAACCCAAATGATTCTTTTCTCCTTGAGGCTGATTTTCCCAGTATTTTGTCATAACCTTGGAAAGCTGATTAACACAACAACATAGAGGAAACTTGGCTAATTCAGTGGTAAAATAGCAGGCTTTTAAATTCCACATCTTTTTGAATGGGATTTAACAAATTTGGTTTGCTAGTGGTGCTGGACTGGATAAAGAACACATAGGAACCAGAGAAAATAGCTAATAGAATAATGGAGTAGGCAATGGATATGGCCGGAATGTTTGTGTGCCCCACATTTCATGTGTTGAAATCCTAACCCCCAGTGCAATTATATATACAGTATAATAAAAGTTATATATCTATAATAAAAGTTATATATAGAGAGAGAGAAAGGGACAGAGAGAGAGAGACAGAAACAGAAGCAAAGAGAACTGTCTATGCTTTTTTGTTAAAACTATCTGGACCAGGCGCAATGGTACATATTGTATTTATAATCCCAGCACACCAGGAGGCTGAGGCTGGAAGACTGCAAGTTCAAGTCCAGCCTGGGCAACTTAGCAAGACCCATCTCAAAATACAAATAATAAATTAATTAAACAGGTAATTAAAGTGGAAGGGCTGGGAATATAGGTCAGTGCAAAAGCAAAGGGCCCTGGGTTCAATCCCTAGCATAGACAGATAGACAGACAGACAAACAGACAGACAGACTGATAGATAGATGAATAAAGAGAACTTACTAATCAACCAGAAAAAAGCTTTCTTTGAAAAAATGAGCAAAAGACAATATTTAAACATGTCGCAAAGAAGTAAGACATAAGAAAATGTACAATTTCACACATACACAAGAGAAAATTAGAAACAACGAGCTGTCAAGACTAAATAAAAAAAGAAGCCAGTGTTAATCGGCAAAGGGGCAGCATCATACACCACTTGTAAAAGCATGAATTGGTATTAGTTCTGTATTTGTATCCTGTACAGACCTTCAACTCTGCAAGTAAGGCCACATTTTAGAACGTATTCTACAGACTTGAAAATCTGTGCAAAGAATTTGTGTAAGGAGACTCATTATATCATGCTTATCATAATCAAATGTAAATAACTTTTTTTTTTTTTTGGTGCTGGATATCGAACTCAGGGCCTTGTGCTTGTAAGGCAAGCACTCTAACCACTGAGCTAAATCTCCAGCCTGTAAATAACTTTTAAAATTTTGAGGCAAAGAGCACTGGACAACTATGTGTATCGAGATGTAAGGTTATCTACAATATTTTATCAATTTTTTGAAAAAAGCAGAGAAGATCACAAACAGTATGCATAGTATGATCCCATTTGTGTATAAAAGTAAAACAAACAAACAAAATTATATAAACATTAATATACACATGAAAATATATGGGGGGGTATATACAAAAACATACATCTTTATGTATTTCTCTCTCCCTCTCCCTCTCTCTCTACACACACATACACACACACACACACACACACACACACACACGCACACAAATATGTGCAGAAATACATAGGTGTCTGTATACCTACATGGTAAAACTCATTATCTCAAAGTACTAGGATTATTAGTAGTTTTTTCTCTCTTCTGCTTACATTAGCTTGTGCTTATTTTAAAAATTTTTTCTACAGTTACCACATATACTTTTTTCCCTTCAATTTAAAACAATAAGTGCTCAGATTCTTCTAGCAGAAGCCGAGTCACTGGGGTGAGCAGGTTTGGTGGTAATTTGCTGATGTAAGATACTGCTGCTGAAGGTGTGCACCAGTGTTTACAGCCCTGACTTCAGCACTTATGTGGCTTAACAGGAAAAGACAGTTTGCATCTGTGTTGGTCAACTTTCCATTACTATAACAAATACCTGAGCTAGGTCAACTTACAAGGAAGAAAAGTTTATTTCAACTCAACAGTTTCAGAGGTTTCAGTCCATGGTCACTTGGTCCCTCTTGTTTTGGGGAGCATAGTGAGGCAGCACAACATAGTAGTGATATCAGGTAGATTATTCCAGTTAAACGTTACCAGGTTCTGAATTGCTTGCCCCTCCTTCTGGAGTTGGATTCCAGGTTCTTTCCACCTCAAACAAAAAATTGAATAAAATTAGCAAAAAGCACTGCCAAAGTTAATTTAAAAGGCAAAATGGAGATTGGGAAAGAAACTGGCTCTGCAGAGCAAGTTTGGGCTGAACAGAGAACAAAAAGATAGAAAAAAAATAAAATAAAAATACATACCACATCTGAGAGACGTGGTACAGGTTATCATGAAAGATATGATACCTCAGTCTGCCTCTTTAATGGGTTTCTTTACGCTATCTAAATCTCGAGGAAGCCTGTGAGAACTTTGACATTCGGGTCCTGAGAGGAGGTGCTGGAATCTCTTGCCTCAGGTCTAGGATATGCTTGGAGAAGTCAGAAAAGTCCCATATGTTTGGGATCTTGTAATTAACAGGTATGCCCACTTTCCCGGCCAGCTTTTAGCCACACTCCTACCTCAGTAGGGAACAGATGACAGAGGAGGGATGAAGCAGGAAACTAAAGAAATATCCCCATTTACAGAGAAAACCCACAGTGACTCGATTTCCTCTAAGTCTCTTCCTAAAGGCTCCTCCACCTTCTAGTAGCACCAAGCCTTCAACACATGGGCCTTTGGAGAATAGTCAAGATCCAGACTCTAACAGTGTCCCAAGCCATGTCACGTTGCTCTGTTATTCCCAGAGCAACACCAAGGGAGGAAAAGAGGGGAGAAAATAGAACATTTAAGTAACAAATCCGAGGCCCAAAAGGGAGATATTGGCAATAGGGCTTAATATCTAGCGCCAAAGGCTGTTCTTTTCACACAACGTCCTGGATATCTAAGCCATCCATGTGGATATCTAAAGTAGTGGCTTCCCCATTTCTGAAAACATTGAGAAATGAAATCTACCTTACCAAAGAGATGTGTTTGTTCCAAAAATCTCCCTGAATGGAGCGGATAGTTCAATTCACCTCTTGTTTGTTGATTATCTATTGAGTTCTAAATAGCGAGTCCCACCTTCTCCTAGAAATGACAGTGTCAACAATGCCAATATCTTACACTTATGAAACAATCCTCATATCAAATAATTTACTCTTTACAACAGTACCATTGTACAGTTATAGTGGGTAATATTATTCAGGCTGTACAGATGGGAGAGCACAATCGGGATTTGACTTAGATAAATGTACTGACTCCCTTCTCTCTAGGTAGCTTCTTGAAACATTTTAAAAGCAAAACTCATTTGAAAGGCAACCATTTATTCCAAATATGCATTACAACGATATTTAAGCAAGGGAAGACTGCAATCATGCAACTCTTATCATCTTGCTTTGTTACACAAATTAAAGTTGCTGATACATTGAAGTGTTAGCCCAATTTTTGGTTTTGTTTGGTTTGTTTTTGTTTTGCTAATCCCACAATAGAGTGTCTGCTCTGCTAATCAACCTGAAGACTGGCTTTTCCTCCTCAGGAATGCCTTCCTACGCAGGAGGAAACACTGAGAGGAACCTGACCAGGGCTCAGGGGAGGAGTCTGAAGGGGCACAGGATCTCCACCCTTTCACCTCTTGCTGCCAGTCTCTGCAGTGCCATCCAGGTCCCTCCTGAGGAAGACAGGGCGCGAGCAATTTCCTACCTCATTTCCTTCTCTCGGAAAGGGAGGCGCTCCTTCCTCACAGCTTTGCAGCCTCAGCCTCCTGCTCAGTAATAGCCTGATGATTGTAAGATAAAGGCTTCGCTCTTCAAAACTAACCCCTACTGCCACAGCCTTACTCAGGAACAGGACACTCTCTCAGTCTCCTTTTATCCTGAAAAATAAACCTGCAGGGTGCGAGGGCAGAAGAGAAGTCCAGGTGTGGTAGTCCACTACGTCATTGTGAGGAAGACTGACTCCAAGCTAGAGAAGAGCCCCACCTGGTTGCAAGAAGAGCACTGATAGGGCTGGAGGTTTTGCTGACTTGTTTGCTTTGTTTGGCAGTTCCTCAGACGCACACTATTTATCTTTGTTTTATTTTAGAGAAAGTATATTTCTATGTCTTTAGATTTGCCTTGATTTTTTTTTTCCGGTACTGGGGATTGAACTCAGAGCCCCACACATACCAGACAAGTGCTTTACCACTAAGCTACATCGCAGCCCAAATTAATTTTTCAATAAGCAAAACATTTGCATAAGCCAAAATGATACAAAAAAGAAGATATAGCGGTATCTTGCTCACAACTATGCTTTCATCTCCCTATTCCCTCTCTTTATTGGCAACCATCTTAATTAGTCTCTTATGTGTCTGCTCCTTCTGTTTTATAACTTTTTTTTCCTTTGCTTACTGAACAGACATTCTCAGTGGGGGAGGTGTCACTCCCAAGGGTTTTTGGAAGTGAAAAAATTCATACTGTTATATGTATAATTCAGATACACATTATACACGTAGAACATAAACAGATATACGTAATATTACAACTGTCTGGGAGGTGAGGATTAAGAAAAATGTCTCTCAAAAAGTCTTCTTGGGGGTAACAATAAAATAAAAGTTTGAGGAACCTTGCTCTAGAAATTGGTGCACGATGTACACTGTCCTATGCCTTTTTTCCCCCCTTCACATTGTATCTTAGAGACCTTTCCGTACCAATTCTTACAGACTTACCACATCACTTTCTGCAGTGCCATAATATATCATGTATTTAATTAGTTCCCTATTACCAAATACTGAGGTTGATTCTGATCTTTGACTGTTATAATATTACAGTGACCAGCTTTCGGTATGCACCGAATACATGCATATAGAGAGATACAGATCCCCAGAAATGGAGGTGCTGGATCCACAGGTAAATTCCTCCAAAGTGCCAACAGCCACTGCCGGAGTCTCCTTTGCATTCTCAAACTCACCCACTTATCATACGGTAAGGCAGAGACAGTTTGGATGCCCTTTATTTTCTTCCTTTTTTATTACTACATGTTTGCAGTTCATAATGATTACATTTATTGCGGGGAGTTGCTACATATATCTAACACAATTTAACTTTTTGATCCCCTTCGACTCCCTCCCCCTGCCTCTGTCTCCGAAGTCTTTGCTACCGCCGCCGGAGGGACTTTTTAGTTGGCACTGAGCGGGATGCAAGGTGGTCACCGGGGTCCTGGAGCTGCTCTGGGCTGTGCTAGGATTACGGCTTTTGCAGACCTGAAGGAGGGTGAGTGGCCTTTGGCTTAGCAGCGAGAGGACACTCTGTGACACGCACCAGACAAGAGGACCCTGTATTTTGGAAGAGGAACTTTCAGGTTACCAAAGCATTGCCTGGGGTAACCTCGGCCGTGGTACAGGAGTCGGCTGGCCTCCTCCGGAACCTGGAGCCTCCAGTTTGTATACTGGCAGCTCCCGGTGGAGCGGACCCCGGTCCGGACTGTACTTTCTAACGCGGGGCACAAAGGGCCTGGCGCCAGAGGTCGTCACTGCCTGGACTCCCCAGGTTTCGCACAGCTCCGCTCCGGCCGTGTTCGCGTCCCGCCGCGCCCCGCAGGCTGCGGAGCAAGCACCTCGGCCTGGGATTTCACCGGACGGTGCCTCCCCGGAGGGCACACACAGGCAGGCAGCCCGCCGCGGGCGCCGCAGCCCCACCCCTCGAGAGCTGGGCAGCAGCTAATTGCTACCTCCGGAGACGTTTGTGCTTAACACCGCAACTGATTCTGTGAAGATTTTATTTGATCTTTAAATTATTTAAACCAATATAACCGTATTTGCTTTCAACAAAAATCTGCTGCATTCAAGAGTTTGAAAGAGGTCTAAACGAAGCTTGTGGGGTGGCTTGCTGTCCTTCAGGGCTGTTTGGATCCCCCGCGGAGGCAGGCATCCTGCAGGCGGGGCCTGCATCCGCCTGTGCCTGGTGCTTGTTAGCTGAGGTCAAATAAATCACAAAGTACAGAAATTTTATGCTGCATTACAGTCACGTTGAAACTATTGTTGGGCAGGATTTTGAGTTTTATAATTTATTCAAGACTTCCTTTCCTTCCTCCCTTCCTAGTCAACTCCCTGAGTAAAATATCTTTCCCACATAGTTCTTTAAGCTACTCTGGACTCTCATCCAGCTCACAGAATACTTTTTGGCTGAATGAATGAATTTAAATAAATAAGCAAACATCTGCCACCAACATGACTTCAGAGGTGAAGTGGGCATAGTTCCTCTCCTCGCCTCCACAGCTTCTTGAAGTGCAATAAAGCTGTGTGCCCTCAAGAAACATGATAGAAGTGTCAAACTACATAAATTGTGAATCATAAGTCACAGTTCCGTTTGCTCTGCCATGGTGTTAAAATTGCAGATTTTTCATCAAGAAAGAAAACAACTCTGAGGACATTAGTATAACTCGGCTGCCATGACACTTTCATCGCCCACATCCACCTGGCTGGCCTCTCTTCTGCCCCCACAGACCAACCTGTCTGGGATTATGTTTTCCTTACTCTCCTCCAGTTGATCAACATTTCAGACAGGTTCCATTCTTGTTTCATTCATGGTAGCAACAGTGAAAAAAGATGTCAAAATTGAAAAATTTTCCCCCTACCCCGGTAATTTTCTCTGTGGTTACTCCTCTCTAACACTCCACCCAAAGGCTCACTTAATCATAAGCCCCTCTTCTCTCACCACATTTTCTCCTACCTACTGTAGAATTCCAAAGAGAGATGGGAAAGGAACCAGCAGGGCTCCAAGATTAGGAGAGACAGCTAGGTCCTTCGAAAATGATCCTCAGTACTTTTATGGGAAGCCTTCTCAAAATTTGAGGAATCACACTATGTCTACGACAACAATTCCAGGGCTCCCCCAGGTCCTTCCTGGAACTGAGGTACTTCCGAATCCTTAAATCTACCTCCAGTTCCCACCTCTGGCCTAAAGGGCCAAGCTCTACAGTGGGCCGAAAAAGACTGCCAGATGCTAAGTCTTGATAAATGGGCCGAGGCCAGGCAGTGATTCATTCATTGTTGAACTAAGCCACAAAACTTGAGTTGGGGTATCGACTCTTAGAGGATCAGGACGGCATTTATGCCATCTCCACAAAATGTCACTCAGAAGATCTGAATATTGCTCCTGTGCAATGAGACCAGGAGATGACATTATTTTTTGAAAAGAATTATGTCTTTATTTCCTTCTTTTGTCATTCTGAGATGGAAAGTGCAGGAAAATTCTCAAGGTGGCCTTGGACCAACTCAGTCCTTCCCCTTTCTTACCTACAGTCCTCAAGATAACTGTCCAATGTTCTGGGAATGAAACGTCCTGAGATAAGGTCGGGGCTGGATGGAACAGCCTGTGCTCGGTTCCTGTGGCCCCTAGAAACAGGACGACCTTCAACATGTTAACCCAGTGTGGTGCGTTGCCTCCAGGGCCTAAAACCCTGGACTGGCTCCTCTCCCAAGCCCCTCAGTGGTTCACACCAGTCAAGGCACCATCCACCTTAGGCAGCTTTCCTGAGCCTTGGAGGAAGGACTGAGAGCAAATCTGAGGCGTCTGTTGTCCCTTGCTGCCTATCTGTAATAAGCCCACTTCCTGAAACATGTTGTGTATGTATTTTGTCTCGCTGGACTCAGACAAATTGGTGAGCAGAGCTCAGGGAAACTACTTCACGGAAAGGCTGATCATCAGGTAGAGTATATTTAAAAAAAAAATGTTAATAGTGTCATCCGAAACTTAAAGTAAGTTTTATGAAATTCCATGCAACTCTAAATAATAGAATAAAATTGGACTGACTTGTAAAGAATAGAAGTATTATTTATTCTTTGGATGTCAATGTGCTTACTTTATAAAATTGCATCAATGTGCAAAGTGTTACTTGGTAGAGTGGGAAGATAGACAAATGGGCTCTTGCCATCAGGGTACTTAAAGGAGATGCAAGAAGTAATAATTTAAGAAAATAACTAGCATTGCTGAGCACTGCCAGCCACTTTCTACACAGGAACATGGGTTCATTCATTTGATTTACACAACGACACTATGCTCTAGTTACTGTTATTGTTCTCATTTTACATATTAAGAAACTGATGCACATATAGGCCAATCAATTTGTTCAAGGTCATGAATACCTAAACCAGGGTTGTACCCAGAAAACCTGCCTTTGCTATTCACATACTTCACACTTCTCTGAAGCTAGATAACCTTTATATGTTGCAAAACTGAATGGGATCTCTAACATAGGCTAAAATAAATAGCTAAGAGAAGCCAGGCGTGGTAGCGCCTGCCTTTAATTCCAGCACTCTAGGAACCTGAGGCAGGAAGATCATGAGTTCAAACCCAGTCTGGGTAATTTAGCGACTTAATGAGACTATCTCAAAATAAAAAATAAAATAAAAACGCGTTGGGGATGTAGTTCAGTGCAAAGGCCCTGAGTTCAATCCCCAGTACTGAAAATAAAAAAATAAATAAACAGCTAAAGTAATATAGGGGAGAGGAGATCACCTTGGTGTGGGTGAGGGAGGGAAGGGACATTGAGGTCATAAGATGACTTCATGAAAGATGTGGCTTTTGTGTTTGACTTTGAGAATGAGTGAGTTTGGAATACTGGAGCTATCAGAGGAGTTTTCCAGGTAGAAACAGTGTGGTCTTAGAAACAAAAGAGAAGCACAGGGCTTGTATGGGACCAGTAAACTGTCCAGCGAAATAGTTAAAGAGGAATCATGCAAGACAAGATTGAAAATAGTTTGAAGAAAGGAGGTCATGAATTTTATACTGTAAAATAAATCTCTCAAGCATTATGGGGCTCATTTTGGTCTGACTCCCTCGTAAAGAAGCATATAAATGGAGAATATCAGAGCTTCTGCCCAGGAATGGTAGAAAAAACAAGAGGGCTGGGAGCACGTAGAATGGAGTATTAACCAGCAGTCACTCCTTTGCCTTGGGTTTCAAATCTCTCCAGAGAAGCGTATCTTTTTATTACCATAAAATAGACCCAAGCTGAGGCCTCGAGCTGGCTCCTTCCTTTTTTAAGGTAAGGTGCCATCAATTTCCACAGCAAAATGACTTGATTTTAGCAGATGGCTGCTCGACCTGACTGGTGACCAATCTATAATCATGTCCTCTTGCCCTGAGTCTTGGTCAGTGTGTGCCCTACTGGAGGCTGCTAGAAGCTTCTTAAATTTAACAGCTTGTCCCATTGCTGAAAATATCAAACAGCATGGGCTGTGGTGCTTTGTTCAGGGCTGTCCCAGGCCAGGCTTTCAAGCAGAATGACTTATGCCAAGAAGGATAGCTGGCACTTGGAAAGGTTGGACAATGCTGCTGAGAGGTAATGCAATGTCTGGGCCTGCCCGGGCTCTGCCTACAGCTCTGATCTTGCCAGCAGCGGGAAGGGACACACAAATGATAAAGTTTTCAGCAGTCCTAAAAGGACTGAAAGGGGGAGGCCCACTCAGCAAGCACACAGATAGAAGAAGTAGGTAGGATGTTTGAGGATGATCTCCAGTCCCCTGGTTCATACAGGTTCTCAGTTGTTCATCAGATTAAATATTTAACTCAGGCAAACAGATGGTAATAAGATAACATCGAAAGCTTCCCCTTCCTCTGGCTTCTCCTTCCTTGTCCTCAACAGAGTTCCAAGGTTTTTGTTTTGTTTTGTTTTTGTGTTTTAACAAAGGAAAATAGACAGAGCAGAACATAGACATCTTTGGCACTGTGCGTAAGGAAGAGGAGCGGTATGCTGTCTTTACAGAAGGCCGGCTGGCCTTCTTTGTAGTTCTGCTTGGATCGGTGGCGAAGGAATCACACCAGCAAAGAGCAACGAGACTTCAGTTTCTGGGCACGAGACCATCGCGGGCAAATTAATTGGGCTTCCACTTTCAGGCGAAATCTATTACATGGAGGTCATGACGACACAGAGGAGGCAGCATGCGCCAAGAGGCGCATCCCATAATAAATTCTCCATCGTGCTGGGAAAAATAAAGCATTTTCTTACACGTTCATTTGTCAGACATCTTGGGCATACTGAGGTGAGAGAAAAAAAATAACAGGACCCAAAATAGCACAGCATCGCGTGGGAAGGATGATAAAATTATGGCACTTTGAATGGTGGCAGACACTGAAATTTCATTTTATCGCTCTATAAAAGTACACCCTGCGAGGATTGCTGGTTCTACTTTTTTCTCCATAATCCCATGTTTTCCTCACATGAATATGTACATTGCTGCACACTTCACTTCAGTTTTAGATGTTTTCTCCTTGTCTCATCCTGCCTCGTGTCCGTGCAGCCTCACCGCTCTGCAGTGGCCGAGTCCCCACCCCTACATGCAGCAGGCCCATTCCCCAGCCAGTCCGCGAGGGGCCCTCCTCTGGAAATACTTGCAGCGCCACATCCACCTCCCAGCCACATCACCCAAAAACATGTCAGCTGCTGCTCCTTTGAAGGCAAACACATCCCCCAACTTGGGAAATGTGATTTCCTGGTCTCTCTTCCCACCTGTAGTTCACAGAAGCCAAGCTGTAAATGTCTGCTGAGCTGAAAGGAAACTGCAACACACATCTCTCACCTCCACCCCTGCAACTTGGAGCAGCTTTGGCATCTTCATCATGCTAATCTGATCAGGTTGTTCCTCCAGCTGCGATCATACACACAAACCCTACCACTTCTACATCAAGCCCAATCATAACCCGCACAGCCCAGGGGAGGGGGGAGTGGAGGGTGCCTCAGTCCCTCAACTCTAAAATGGGGGTGTAAGAGTTCCACCACATTCACTTGCACATGAACTCTCCTAGACAAGGTGTGACATGGAACCTGCACATAAGAGGACTATGCAAATGTCATTTGCTATCCTGACTGGATCAGGCATGATTCAACTGGAGAAGCATAAGCACCATGAGTGATTTACACTAACAGATTGTGAGAGTTTGCGAGTGAGACCCTCAGGCTACATTGCTGATACAGTCTACACAGCCTGCGCTTCTGCATCTAGTCAAACCTGCAGGTAGGACGTTCACTTGGCCTGGACTTCAGCTGAGAAGGAAGCAGGGTACAGGGCAGAACGAGAAAAACTGGAACTACATAGATAAACTGAGACTCGCATGACAGCTGGGATCCAGGAGGACAGATCGCAACGCGTTTCTATCTCTCACCATGTCTGGGTGACCTGCAGGAAAGGCTGGTGCCCATTGCCACAGAGCAGCACTCAGAGAAATGGAGAAGATCCGCAGAACCAGGTGCCAGCCCGCACCACCTAGGTGAGCCAGCAGATCGAGTCCATGTGTACTTGGCACCACCCATCCACCTTTGGAGCTTCAGAACTACGGCTTCTGTTTCACCTCCACTCTCGCAGTTTTATTCAGAATGCCTCATGGGACCAATGCTAACCTGGAACCATACAAAACAGAGAGTTCAGGGGGTGGCAGCTCTGGTTTTACTAATAAAGTACAATCCAACGTGATACTTGTTAAGACAGCTTTATCTTCCAC
>PVJO010024512.1:0-24229 GCA_004026905.1 Hystrix cristata | reverse complement strand
AAAAGCAACATTACAACACCTGAGTATAGCACAGAAAGAAGAAAAAACACATTGAAAATTTAATAAAGTCAATTTCACATTACTCAGCTCACTCTTCTCATACCTGGGCAGCACAGTGTGAATAAAGATGCCTTCCACTTGGGGAAAAGAGGGTGAGGTAAGCACCAGACTGCCACAACCACAATACAAGGATCATCACAATAAAACTCTGCACAAGGCTGTTCCCCACGATCCCAGCCCCTAGGCCAGTGCCTGCTGCCCCAGGCTTCTGGGCCTCCTTAGCACCAAGCTGCCCACCACAGAATCGCCCTCCAAGCCTACCCTGCCCCTGAGGAAACACAGTTGCTCCAGGCTACAGACCAGCCCCAGAAGCAGACCAGTAACTTCAGCTTTAGGATCCAGTGGACCCAAAGTGCAAGCCTTCCTCAGTAGGCCCTGGTGTCATGTTAATCCCAGGACCACCCTGAGTATTTAGATTTCAGGTTTACCACAGCGTCTGGCCAGGTCTTATGGATTTAGGGGAATGGCTAGACCTTTTGGAATCAAGTTCCCCAGGCCCATTCAAAGATCTCTGGCATTAGACAGGACAATAAGGACTCAGGACACAACCATCCCCGGATTCTGGCACCAGCATAATGCTAGTAACAGCCTAGTCTTGATGACTGCAGCTCAAAGGTCACTTTGGCAGGAGGTCTGCTCTCATCACTGCAGGCTTTGAGTCAGCCCTTCGATCCTGTCCATGGGACTCTCACAGTGCTGCACTCTGAGCTGACCCTAGGGGCCAGGTTAACATGTCCACCCCAGTGGACTGTATGTTAGTCTAGGCCCGTCTGCACAGACTGAAGTGCAAGCACCATCCCGGAAGATCCAGGCTCCATACTCAAATCTATGGATTCAGATAACAGGTTTGGTCCTTTGGACGTAGGTGTCAGACCCACTCACTTGCCCCTCAAGCACCTGGCCAGCCCACCTATAGATGACAAAATCAATCCTACCCTTGGAAGGTGGCAGAAAGCCAGCCCACATGACTTGAACAGACTGACCTCAAATGGCTTTCTGTACCTAACACATTCAGTAAAGCTGGAGTCAGTAAGAACTGTCTACATTTTTAAATATGGGGGCACCAATGCAAGGATGCAACACTTACAAATAATCAGGGAATAAAGTCAGTTTACAAAGATATAACAATTGTAAATATATACACATAAATATATATGCAATCAACATTGGGACACCTAAATATATAATGCAAACAGTAGCAGAATTTAAAGGAGAAGTGTACAGTAAATAATATTAGGAAGGCTATTAATATCTCATATTCGACAAAGAATAAATTATCTAGATAAAAACAATAAGTAAGGAAACAACAGACTGGAGTAATACTATGAACTGAGTGGATCTGACAGTGTAGAGAGTTCAAACCAACTGAAGCAGAGTACACATTCTTTTCAGGCACACACCATACATCCCCAAGACAGGGAACATCTTAGGACACAAAAAAGCCCTAACAAATTTATGAAGGTTGGAATCATATCAAGTATTTTCTTTTCAACAATACTGGTATGAAACTAGTAATCATTGGAGGTAGAAACGTTGGAAAATTCAAAATTATATGGAAAATAAGCAACACATCCCCAAACAATGAATAGCTCAAAGGAAAAAATTATCAAGGTGGAAATCAAAACATATCTTTGTGATCTGGTAAATAGTAGCAGGTTAATTTGAAAGAACACTAACAGAATGAATTACAGACATTATCAGAAGGTCTTTATGTTACCCTCAAGTACCTAATTTCCCTTCCTTTCAAGAGATTTCATCTTTGTATCTGAGTCAAGCATATAAATTGGTAATTAGCTGTGACTTCCTACTGTCACAAGTCCAGTCTGGACTAATAAGGTCCACAATTTTGAAGTGTGGAAATCAAATAAGATTACTTAAGTTGTTGGTTTCATTCAGTAAATGTATGTGAGTGATTTTTAAGGATAATTCCTGTAATCCCACAATTTGGGAAGGCTGAGGCAGAAGAATTGCTAATTCATGTCCAATCTGGGCAAGTTAGTGACTTAGCAATGTGCTGCTTCAAAATAAAAAATAAGGGCAAAAATGGGTTGGGGATGTAGCTCTGTGCAAAGGTCTTGGGTTCAATTCCCAATATCACCAAAAAATTACTTGCAAGCCTTATTTTGTAACAGTTCCAGAAGCACAACTGACTACCAATCAGCAGGAAGCCTGCAGACAGAAAACTGCTCATTGCCGCTGGCTCCAAAACCAAATCCTGCCTGCCAACACGCATGTGAACAATACACATGCTGTATTCAGCCACCTGATTTCCTGAAAACTGTGGGGGGCACCTTCTGAAACGGTACTAGGAGAAAAGTCCTCTGTGGCTAGATTTGCCACATAAATAATACAAATAGTACGAGCAATAGTAATGTCACTTCAATTTCAGTTGATTTTCAAATCTTAAATAAAGGCACCTGGTTTGCCAAACCAGAAACACAAATTAACTGCAACAAAATATAGGAAATAAACGTTTTGTTTTTCTGACTCTGTAATACATAGATATACAAGAAATGTTGAATAAATTTTAACGCAATTCAATATACTCATTCACAAATGGTGCAGCAATTATTTCCCACATTTAGTAGATAAACAAATATCACTTACAACATATTAGTTTCATGCAAACCATTTATAGGGTATTTTTTGACAGGGAGGGAAGTTAGCTATAGTGGAGAATTCAGGCTATGTTCTATTCAATTATGTATCATATTTCAGACCTCATAGAGAAACAGTTTTAAAATGAGCAAGGTTCTTGTAATATCAGAAACACTAAACATATTTACATTCATTTACATTGGATTTACATTTAGTAAAATATGTATGCAGAAGACAGGTGAAAAATATTTTCTGTAGCTCTCAATTTCCAAAAACTTCTTAAGAGATAGACGCCCCCTCGTATAGTGTGATGAATTCAGGTCCTAGAACTAAATCTAGCACTCTTAGTTTACATCATTTAGCCTCACTAGAACAGTTTCTTCACCTATAAATATAGCTGGTGTAATAGGAAATCTTATACAAGTGGGAAGGTGAGGGAAAGACATTTCATTTCATAAAGGAACTGACCAAATCAATAATGAATAGACTTCAGCTCTGGAAAGAATGATTTGTACATGATTGAAGAAAAGAATACAATGCTTAGCTGTTTTGGGTCATTTTACACTTCTTAAGTCCTACTTAGTTTGGCATTGAAGGAAATTAGTGTCAAACTCTAAGTCAGGCTTTAAAAGCTTATATCCAGCCTGACATCTGGACAGAATGTTAGTTTTGGCTGAAAGGAACACCTTGCTTCATCATTTCCATTTTGAATATGCATTAGTAATTTATCACGTTCAAAAAAGTATTTGGCATGTAAATGTTGTATCAAGCTACCAACTCGGAGAATGGGGAAAGCAAATTTTCCAGGTAGAATTGAATATATTTCCTTCCTTTTATTATTTTATCACATATTGTTCTATGTACTTAGGGGTCATGGATTTAAAGGTAAATTACAGAGTTTGACTGATCTACTCTTAGTTCAAATGTGCCATACGTAACTAATGTTTGATAAATTTTATGATTTTTGATGAATTTATTATTAAAATATTTTAATTTGGATCTCCCCAGTGTTTATGTAATGACTTAGAATTATGTTAAATATTGTTCACCCAACTGTTCATTCCAATTTTTCCACTAACTTCTTCTGACTGCCATGAAAATGCAGCATGATTTCTCAATAGTTTATTTTGCCATCTATATTGTACCGTATTTTCACTATAAACTTATTACCATGAAGAATGGAGACTTACTCAAAATATAAAGTCAGTTAAGTTTAGAGAATAAGTTTGAATTTTTTGGAACATTCTGGTATAATTTTAATAAATAGAAACATTAATAAACTTGAAATTCTTGTCAGATTAATCCCAAATCTGTATTCTGGGCTTTTCTTTCAGTGCTTAACGTAATTTTAGAAAATTATTTGTTTGAGTGTCCATTAAATATCATCTCACTATACTGTTAGTTTTTCAAGATAAGGACCATGTTATTAATATTTCATAATAGGGCCCATTTGTGCAGAACACTTCAACACAGTCCTATTTTAGAAGACATTTGTAGAAGGGATATGTCAATAAATGAAATCATACTTGCATGAATGACTGAATGAGATTTTCTTTGTATTTGGAATTCAACTTGGAAATGTTGGTGCAAATGTGTTAGACTTTTCCTACAGATGAGGTTTATCATAAAAGTGTCTAGGACTTCAGTTGGAGGCCCTCAAAGTTTTGTTTTGGACTTCAAATTGTAAAAAAAAAATAAAATTTATATGGGTAAATATGAACTATGAAGTCAGTTAATAAAACACAGCTCATATGTGAAAGTTATTTAAACTGTTGGATCCAGGTTCTTTAGTCAATATTAAACTGAGTATTATAAATCTTCCCCTTCTTTATTCTATTTGGAATAATTTTCAGGATCACAAAAGAGACCATTACAGAATGAACTTCTCTGAAATAATATGGTCTACCAGCAATTTTGCTCAAGCTTTCAACTTGGATTTGGATGGTTGTAAAATAATGTTTGATTACAGTTATATATATTTGGAGCTGCTGAGTTTAAAATAAAAATCAGTTCTATATTTGACTACCTCAGTGAATAAAAAGATAATGGGCTTTTACAGTATTGGAATTAACTTACAGAAGGGGAAGGAAAAATCAATGAAAATATGGCTAATGGGCTGGCTGTTAAACAGTCTGTGCTGGAAACTCTCTTATTCAAGGAATAATTTTGCTCAGAAGTAGTGGCAAGTAGCAGTTAAAAACACCCCATAGTCTGTTATATTAACAACAGACAAAGTTTGGGAATTACAAATGGATACAATAACAATTCATGGAAGAAAGTGATCAGTATGAAAACTCTACCTCTTTAAGAAAGTCAGATTTTTAAATGAGACGAAACTATTTAAATTCAAGAAACAAGATTCATCTTTAATATGTTAGAAAGTGAGTAAGCTAATATTTTAAAAATTCATCTTACATCTGAAGGAACAAATTAGGGAAAATATATAACGTGAATTCAAGTCAAGTGGTGCTACCTCATGGAAAGAGAGGTGGTCTTTTTTATTGCAATAGAAGAGGTCAAAAATATGCATGCTGTGAAAACAATCAGAAGGCTATCGACTAGAGAGATTTAAGAAATAAATATAAAATGATGGAGTCTAAGGAAATAGCAACAAAAATAATAACTGACAAATTTTGAGGACATTTTCCAACAGCGAAAAGTGGGAGAATATGTATGACTCATTCCTGTGAAACTGGAGAAAGACCAGGCTAGTCTTCCTCCTCGCACTGAGAATCCCTATCAATGTAGCAATCATACCAGAAGCATATGGATAAACAAATACATACACGAATAACTCAGTTAGTAAGAAGGAAGCGAGGTCAAGACAGTTTATCAAGAATAAACATGTTTTGGATATTAGAATCTGAGGGGAACTCTCATCTTCCTCTGGCAATATCATGATGGTGCCCCAATTAATCACTTGATAGAAAAGTTTTGGTAGTAGAAATTTTTGTACTTATATTTTGGATTCTAAATTGTGCCACAGTGAAATAGCTTCTTAGTTTTTATGAATATGAAAATTACTTTGCTATTTTGTCTACATTTGTTATTCTGTTAATTTCCTTGAAGCAGGTATGTTTCTCCAATAGTCTGTAGCTGACAAGTGTAGGCAGGCATTTCTCAGTAGGAGATGAATATCTGAGACTTTTAAAGAATGCAAAATTCCAACATCTCCTACTCACCATCAACCAGACACCTAGAATCATTATACTGGAATGAAATGTCTGCATGTGTGTGTCTCTATTAGATACCACTGTAATATCTATCTGAGCCCCTGAATTACACCTTAAAACATGATTGCCATATGCATAGCTTGTGAGCATTTCAATTTTATGTAATAAATTATATATATTAATAAATAATATATTTTAATACATAATATACTTTAAGGAAATGTTTGCTTAGGTTAAAAAATAGTATCTGTTTGCATTTACTTTTAGAGACTTGACTTATAATCTAAATACTGTATAAATTATACTGGTGCTAAAATAATCTCATGTGTCATATTGCCCGGCTGGGATGTCATAAATGGAGGGACACAAGTCTGACTGAAGTTGGGCTAACCAACTCTGCAGAAGCTAAAAGAAGATTTTAGTCTAATTACTACTGAAAACTACTCAAATGACTACAGCTGGAGAAGAAAATATTAAGCACATGAACGTGCCATCATAGCTGCGACTTAGCTGAATAAAGATAGGAGTGCGGGACTTCTTTTTGAAAGCACATTTTTTTGAGAGAGGGAAGAAAATCTATTTGTGAGACTTTAATTCCACTGTAAGAGAAAGAGGCTTACTGAGAATGCATTTTGAAATTCATTTTCTTTGCACATTGTTTAACTGCTCACAAGACAGTATAGGAGAATTGTTCATAATTTACTTCTACCTAACAGACATAACATATTAACCAATGTTTCACATTCTCCCTGATAGCCACAACATTTGAATTATTTGCTGTATTTTAATACTTACCAAGAATGAATTATGCTATTCCTTTGATTGCATGCTATTTTTAGTATGTGTCTCATTTGTGTGATGTGATTCAACAACATGCAAAGGGAGGATGCTAGAGCACAGGAAAAATAGATTTATTTTGTACTCTGGGCACTAAGTGTGATACTTTGGAGATACTCCCTCAAAGCGAATCATTAAAAAGAAATTTATATCAAATTGGTTTAATAAAATGAACTTTAAAAGATTCAGAGACAGAGGGAGAGTAAAGTAAATTATATGGAAGGATTCTATATTAAGAATAATTTTTTGGTTGTCTTTAACTTCTATTTCCTTTCAAATGTAGGAAACTGAAAATAGATATATTCTGAGAACAGTACTCAGCAAAGATTTCTAATTAGATAATTATCATTGATGAATTGATTTTAATTTAAAATATACATTCCATATGTATTATCTTCTTTCATGGCCTCATGAATTTGTTCAGTTACTTCACCAAACACTCATTAAATCAGAGAGGGTAGGTTCTGTTTTCCTGTGTTTGTTTTCTATGCCTCTTTCAGTTTCTAAGGGTAATAAATCAAATGCTGGACTAGATAGCTGGGTATATTTCGAGGTGAGAAATGACACATAAAAAACATTCTTCAATGGATGCTATCCACTCAAGATCATTAACTTTATCCTCTAAGTCATTGATTTTCTGGAGGCAGTAATAAAGGAACATTTTGAGCATTGTTTGATTGATGTAATTTTCTGATCATCTCACTCATTTCAGAAGATCTGTAGAAGCCATGGCAGGAGCAAGAAAGTATCCTCATAATGGTGGTTAAAGAAATTCTCTCATTCTTAACTCATTTTTCCAACAAAAGAGAGTAATGCTATTTGACAACATACTCTAAGGAAGTAGAAGAATGACCAAAACAAAATGTGTCTTTTAGGACAGAGGATACCAAAGTACAGTTCTCTCTTTTTACTCCAGAGAGAAATACAAATTTGACTGATTGTATTCCATGATACAAATAGCGTATATTTTACAGTGAAGTTAAAAGGGTTTGAGTATAAACCCTTCCTTTTTCTATTGCCAGTTGAAGCAATGGATGATATTAAAAACACCCCCATACTGGAAATTAGAGGCTACCAAATGTTTACATTACAAGCATGCTAGTAAAAGAACTGAAACTTCCTGGAGACTACCTCAATGTAGTCCAGGTTTACATTTTGCTCTCCTTAAAGATGATTTTGGGGTAAATATTTGTCATTTTATGTGACTGAATAACTTGAAAAGATTATCATTCCATAGGTTGAATCAAAACTAACTATATTCTTTTAATTACAAAATTTGGTATATATATGGATCAATATTTCATATTTTTTATCTTGCTCTAATTAAAATACTTTATCAACAAATAAATACAATCTATATGATAATAAATATAATTATTTTAAAAATCAAGTTTTGTGTACGTTTCTCCAATTCCTCCCCAGAGTATCTCTGTTACATGTCATATTTGCTGTGACTTGTTCCCCCACAAATCATGTGGAAGCTTGGTCCCCAATGCAATGGCATTGAGACCTGTAGAGGTGTTCAGGTTATGATGCAACTACCCTCAGGAAGAATTCACGCTGACGCTGGGCTGAAAAACCCGGATGGATTAGAGAGAAAGCAACCTGTTATAAAGTGAGATCACTTGTTGTTCTTTGTGTCTTTACAGGCACCCCCTGGGTCTTCTGTTTTGATGTTGTTATTGTCTGTTTGTTAGTACCATATCGTGATGCAGTACAAGGCTCTCCCAGATTTGCATGCTTTATGTAGCATGCTTTATGTTCCAGCCTCCAGAACCACAAACTAATTTCCTGTTACTTATTAGCCAATTTCACGTATTCTGTTATAACAACAGAAAAACTCAGCTGATATAATTATGTTCTATACGTGTAATGCTGCTAAAAATAATCATTAAAGAACCCTGGATTAAGAGGAAGTTAGCTTGGGACAAGCACACACAAGAATTCCAGAACAGGAGGACTGAGCTTTTCCTTGGAGTAGTGGAAGTTATAAGATTTCCTTTTATTGCTATGTTATTGTTTTCTGGTTTGTTATGGTTGGGGTCCAAAACATCACTCCAAAAAGCTCATTGTGTTGAAGGCTTAGCTGTTGGCGGGCTTTGGGAAGTGTCATATTGTATCATACGGGCTCAGGTTTCACCAGTGGATTAGTCGTTTTATAGCATTATTGAGAGATAATGGAATTAGGAGATGGGGCCTATTCGAAGGGAGTGGGTCATGGAGCTGTGATGTTGGTGACTATGTATTGTCCCTGACCCCTTCCTCTCTGGCTCTTTCCATTTCTCCTGCCTGCCATGAGGTAAGCAGTGTTCCTCTACCACCATTGTCTGCCATGATATTCTGCCTCACCAAAGACTCAGAAGATACTGAGCTGACAACAGCAGACTAAAACCGCTGAAACTGTGAGCCAAAATAAATCTTTCTTCTTCCTTAACAGTGATTTATGTCAGATATTTCATCACGATTTTGGCTCTTTCTTCATTTTCTTCCTTTCTTATGGTGAGAGAAGCATATAAATATCTATCAATCATGAAATGTATAAATTTTATATTTGTACTGCAAAGCCCAATGAGACCCAGAGAATTTAAAACATGTTCACCATTCATTTTTTTTTTTTAATTTACTTAAGCAAAGCTGTAATTTCTTTACTGCACCTAAGATTGTTAAGGATATAAATCATCCAAAAATGTACAAAAACAAGTCCCTTGATATTTTTCTCCTTTCTGGTCAAGCATTAAAAATCCATATTCAGATATGATTTAATTTCTAGATGGCAAAAGCATGCAGATTTTTAAGGAAAAATTTTAATATCTCTTTCTCTCTCTCTCTCTCTCTCTCTCTCTCTCTCTCTCTCTCTCTCTCTCTCTCTCTCTCTCTCTCTCTCTCTCTCTCTCTCTCTCTCCCTCTCTCTCTCTCTCTCTCTCCTTCTCTCTGCCTAGAGTATTCCCATTGTATCTGTCATTGATTTCCTGGGAATTTGGAGTCAAGGATCTGACCTCACTTTCTTTGGAGATTAGCTGTAAATTTATGAGCACCCAGGAAGGATGATGATTTCAGCTGTGTATTTCTGTCTCTGACCTTAGTCTCCATTAGAGGCATTTTCTTCATTTCTCCAGTGACAACAAGCCCAGTGCAAAGAGAACTTTCATATGTTGCCTTGCCCTTTACCATTATTATTCTAGCTTCGGAAACTGAGATTATATTCTAGAAAACTGATCCCTTTAAAAGACTAGCATAACCTTTACAAATGCTTCATAGTTTTAATTTGCTAATGTTTCCTACGTCATAAAGACTTATAATAAAGATAACTAAAACCATATTTCCTTGTTCAATACCGCCCACAGGATTTTGAACCCTGCAGTCAATTTAAATTCTCCAGGGAATCTTTCTCGTGTGCCAATGATCAGTCACTTGGATTGTTTGTCAGTATCTGTCATTTCCTCCTCTTCTGCTTCTGGCAGGCATTGTTTTATGGAGCCATCGAATCCTGGTTGCTATGGTGATTTCCCTGCCATTCCAAAAGCAAAGAAGCCGCCATGTATTTCAAGCAATAAAACGTCATCACATTTAACTGGAACAAATAATTTTCATATAAAATTTTGGTACAAATTTACCAGCTTCCTAGTATTTGACTTTTAGAACTTTGAGCACACTACCGTATTGCTATTCTTTTATTTACTTAGCAGTGCTTCTAGCATAGTGCCAAATCTTCAAAATGTTGGTAGGATTCTGAAAGTTCTAAGATAATGGTAACACATAAATTATGTCAGGTTGCGTTCACAAGTTCCCTTCCTCATCCTCCTGGCTTTGATCCTTTCACCAAGTTTACATGCTGGACTTTCTCTTCCACTAGGAAGAAATTCTTATTCTCTACCAAACATAAGTCTTTAGTGGAATCAATAAAAGAATTCTTTATGTGAGAATGATTATTTCTGATGTAAAAGACATACAGATCTTATTCTGACTCTGCAACCCATAACACGTTAGCTATACTGTTGTGCAACTTCTGACATGTCAGCCTTTTTTTCTTGTATATTTAATTCTTGCTGATTTTCTTGGTAATTACATGTAAATCTAAAGTGAGCACACCACATATTTTTTTGAAGTTTGTTATTAGGCTCCAAGAAGTTTTAAATTTCTTATTAGGCTTTACGAAATTTATATATATGTAATTTTATATACATATATGTAAAAGAAATCCATCTATCTCTATATATGTATATATGTATGTAAAAGCAAAAAGCTTTACATAGCTATAAAGCCCTAATACACAAATTTAGTCATCTTATATTTGAGACAGATACTGATGTCACTGGGTGCTGTTAGGACAGAAACTAGTGAAAGAGCCTCAAAATATCTCCCTGCTGCTATAGTAATAGGGCAGGAGAATTGTTTTCCACAGTACTCTGAGTATCTGTAGTACATAAAAATCTCTAAGTCATAAGCATTTAAAATTCTTTTCCATTATAAGGAATTGTCTCATACAGTTTTTCATTTTGTTTCAGTACACTTCATATTTCCTTTAGTTGAATATACTTGAGAAATCATCATTTACGAAGTTAGGGTGACTGAATAATATTTAAAGGACAAAAAATCTGGACATGGATATTATTCCATGTTTAACATAAAGTCTTTTCACAGTCGTATAAAAATAATGGAGAGGTATCATGATCCTTGAACTCCCAAATCTCCTCCAGAGAAACGTGAGCTAGGAGTTGCTTGAAAGAACTTTAGAAAATAGGTTTCATAAAATTAGCATTAATATTACAGAGGCTAAAAACATTCACATTTTGCTATAAACTATTGTCTACTTCCGAAAGTAATATATCTCTGGATATATTTAAGTTTCTTAGGGATAGCTGATATGTTTATATGCAAAGTTCATTTTATTCATATGCAAAATAAAACAATTCTATTAAGGCACAATGTTTATAGGCTCAGAGAAATTTTTATGTACCCCAAATTTCCATACACAAAATCACAGGAAAGGGAAAAGGAAAAGAAAGATGGCAATTTTTTCTAAAACCCTAACTGATTATGTCCACTCTCAACGTTCTGACTGTTCTTTAACAGAAAAAGTTAAACAATTTTATTGCACTAATTTATCACTATTCTACGTGAATTAGAACACTGTTGAAATTTTGATCAAGTTTTGGTTATGATATATGAGATCTTAAGTGGAGAATTTCATAATTCCGATTCCTGATTAAAAGTCTGATATGAAAGGAGAAAATTATAGTCTACAACTGAAAAACCAAGATTAATGTACTTCATGTATATGATCATTCCTAATATTGTAGAAATTTTGTTGTTTTGTGTATTGTTAATATTTCAAATTTTCTTGTTAATTTCACGACTTTTTATGGGAAGTCTAAGTATAGATTCAGAATATCAGACCAGTTAGATCTACTAGAAAAATATTTTGCCACTATATTTTGCACAAGATTGTGGAAAGTTGTACTTCTTCCTAATTAATTGTTAAACTTAGAAAACGAATAAAATTGATTCTTATTAAATATGTGTTTTCAGGGTTGGGCATTTAGCTCAGTGGTGGAGTCCCTGCCTCGCAAGTTTCAGGTCCTGAATTCGATCCCCAGCACCCCCCCCCCAAGAAATATATATTTATGTTTTCATCACAGTGTCCAATTCTGGTTTGGTTTTGTTAACATCGCTGATGGATACATTTTAGATCTTGAATACATTTTAAAATCCATATTATCTGGAAAATCTTTGTATATGTAAATGGGTTATAAGCAATTTTAAAAGGAACATCAAAAACACAACTTAAATATGAACACCAAAATATCTGGAATACTACCAAGAAATATCACTACTTACACAATCTTTTTGGAAGCCGAGTTCCTTCTTACAAACGTCCCCATGTGTGCTAGGTCCAGGAGGTGGCACTCTTGTACCGCTTATTATGTTGTGCAAACTCCTTGGCATTTTTTTTTTTCCTCTTCTTTCTCCCTACTTTTCCCTCTTTCTGCACACGTACACAAACACATTTAGATATATGAATATTTACAAGTAGAAACACAAAAAAAGAATATATTTATACAATGAATACTTGTTCACATGACAATTTTAGACTACAATTTTTACACATTTATCAATGTAATATAATATTTTGCCTGGTATATGGCGTTAATATTTTATTTTATTAATTAATTTGGAACATTTTATTAAATAGATCAAGTAACTGTTTGCTTTAAAATTAGGACACAAATGCCCTATTGTATAATAATATTGCTTCAGCAATTACTCAATGCAGAATTACAGTAAAATCATATTTTAGAGAATTGATGTTGAAAATCTCATCCATATAATACCAGTTGTACTTGTAGTTTTGAATTATGCAAAAGCATATCAGGTGAAAGAGAATTGTAATAGTTTAATTTATTTTTTAATTTACTTAAATGTGAAGTTCAACATATATATGAACACTGCATATATGTGTGTGTCTGTGTGTGTGCATAATGCGTGGTATTATAATTTGGGAAATGTCTTTATGGAAGTGAATACAATAAGCGACTGGAAGACAGATGTGTACTTGACTTAGTTTTAAGAATGACCCAAAGATGCTTCAGAAAGTAAGACATTTTTCCCATGATCTTGTAAGAGACTAACCATATTTAATACCACATAAAGGAAAGATCAGAGAATCCATAAAGCAAACTAACAAGCAAAAAGATAGTTTGACATGATTGCAGCGTAGTTCTTCTGGGAGGAGTGATTAAAGACAGTCTGTAAGATTTGATTATTATAAAGTAGTAAGAGATCTTGCTTCTGTGTCAACTAATAATACAGACCGTAACAATAAATAATAACACATGACTTTGTGTGCTTTATATGTGCAATGAAGTTTTATAATTATAACAGTTGATACTGGAAGTCTATGAAACAGGCAGTATTTATGAAATTGGTAGTATTGTGCCTTTATTTTAACCGAAAGTTTAAGCCATGAAACCATTGCAAGGTCAAAAGACTACCAGGTTTACCAGGATTAGAATAATTGGTATCACTTGGCCACAGTTTTAAGCCTTGCATGGTTCAGGCCAGGGACCTTGCTATGCAGCTGAGTCACCGAACCTAGGACATTTTAAATCTCGTCCCATTTATTTTATCAGTGGAGGAAAATGAACTAGTGCCTTCTCCATTGTTACATAGTCAAAGACAAAGTAGAAAATTTGTCTTTTTATTTGATATTTGATCTTTATTTTATATGATATTCTAAAGTAGTACCATGCTATTTGAAAACAGATCTCATTCCTTTCATTCTTATAAGTACATATCCAGAGGGCTCTTCTTTTATAGAGGCACAAACCAAGAGACTTCTCCAAATCTGTAAATTTAATATTTGTGAGAAGTCGAATACACTAATCTGTAGCTGTGAGTTCTTCATCTTAGTAAAACAAAACACAAAAAAAATTTTTTTTCTGATATTCTGTGTTTCCTTATACCTCCCCAAACCCATGGTTTATGTAGTTATTTTAATTGTGGCCTTAAGTGTTGTTACCACTGAGAGTAATATTGTACATCAGCACAATTGAAGGAGTTTTTCAAATTAACACATTTGTTCCTTATAAGGAATCTTCAGATGGAGTTATTTTAAAATTTTCTGCATAGTGGGGAAATAAGCTATTCATGAGCTCAATTGCAATACTACTCTTCTAATAAATGGTCAAATAAAAATTCAACCACAAGCATTCTAATTCAATGTCCATTAATTACCCTGCTAAGTTCAGTGGTCTCCTAAACAAAGCATTTTTGTGACTTACCAGGTGACTAAATGAGAAATCAGAGTCATGAAACATGAATAAAAATCAGAAAGCAGAATCTGTAATCAATGTGGGAGAGAAATTAAAAGTAAAATAACCATAGAAGGATTGAAGTTACATAAAAAAAGGAAGGTAGCATGTCTTAATCAGTCCTGGGATGTTGGACACTTGATTTAAAAGTGATTGACTTGAGAATTTGTAAAGCTGTTGGTGAAATTTAGTCATTAGAGTGTTATTATTTCATTCAAGGTTATTAATTCACCTTTTAACATAACTTTAATGCTTTCTCTTCATTTGTCAGTTATTAGCTTTTGTCCTAGGTTGGATTATAATTACATTCCCTCTTTGTCATTAGATGTGATTTGCTAGGTCATTATGCCACTTCAAAAATCAGTTGATGAGACAGCTGATACACTTAATAAAACTTGGAGATGATTTTATGTAAATCCTTGTGTTGTTACTTACATTCAAAGTATTTTATAGTTTCTTTCTTATCATGCTTCACATTTGGTGTGACCAAAACACTTTTTTCAATATTACTGAATGCTGTTGAGAGACACTTTTACATCAAATAGTAATAGACAATCTAATCCAAAGGCAATATATATCCTTTAGTTTATTTCTTATGAAAACTTTAAAATGTTTATCTAGTTACGAGTGAATCCATTTGACATGCATTTACATAATACTGACATACCTATGTAATGGCACTTAGGGGTTTATCGTGTAGGATTTTAATGCCATTTTATGTGAGCATGTGCAGATAGATGCATGAATATTTGTGGCACGCAAGTATTATAATATATACTGGATTGTGGCATAAAATTTGAAGTATATTTTCCAGTGCCATTCACAATATACACCTTAGAAGACGTGGGAAAATATGGCACAGCAGTATTATAAGACTGTAGAGCCGCCTCTTGAACCAAAATATTTAATTTCAATTTTAATGTTTATATTTGCATCACAGTGAGTTAGTGTAATTATTTTTCTTTATACCTTAAGGATTATTTTGCAGATCGGGGGATATTTTCATGGACTTATCCAAACTGTAATTTGTTAATACAGATATGTAGGTCAATTGTTAAAAAATTCTGGAAAAGTATTCACTCCATAAGTGTCAGCTATTATTGATATTAACACATAACAATATTTTCAATTTTAACCTATTTCTTCTCATCATCATGCACGCATAAATGTCAAACCAATCCTTTTCACTTAATTGTTTGCAATTCTTAAAATATGTTTCCCAATTTCACCTCAGCCTTCTGTCCCTATTGTACCTTAAGATGCTCTTGGGATGCCCTTGGGACAAAAATACCCTTGACGTTACTAGCTCAGCTCCTGCGTCTTAATGTGTGAGAGGCGCCAAAGAAGTGAGAACCACTGAAGTTACTACGTGCTGCTTATGCATTCTCCTAGAGCAAAGACTTGAGACACAATACATGAAAACAATGATCACATTTAAGCTGGTAGTTATTCACAGAGACTAGGTAGACAGGAAGAAATACTCTTTCATATATAAGCTTCATTTCTTCTCTTCATCAGTTTGTGTCCAGGGTTAGCAGACGGTGGCTTTCAGGCAGGTAGAGACACATTCTCAGCTAGAGTTAGTCCTCTGCCTTGAACCTAGAGACTGACACCCATAATGTCATTGACGGGCACTAGAATAGGTTGTTTTGGTTTTTTTTTTTTTTGGCACTGGGTCAGCTCTTCAAATGACCATGAATTTATATTGAGCCAGCAGTGGTGAAGAAAGCGCCATTACTGGTGGATAAAATGCAACACCATCATTCATTTTTTAATTTAGGCTCTGCTTAAAGTGTCGGAGGTTGTAATCAATTACATTAACACATGATGCAATTTGACTCGTTTGAGCAATTTCAATCAGGATTTCATCCTCATCATAGTGCTGAGACTGCTGTATTGAAAGAAAATAATGACCTTTTGATTGCAACAAGGGATGTTGTCTTTCATGATTTTGTTGGAACTTTTGGCAGCATTTGATGCACTTAATCATGACATTTTATTGGCTGGTTTATAGATTCTGCTAGGATTTTCTCAAACCAATTCAAAGTGTTATCTCTCAGAGATATATTTAAATGTATGTTCAGTAAGAACATTTGATGACCCTTGTAGGATCCCGTAAAAGTGAGTGCTTTTCTTTCTCCTTTTTCCTGTGTATATTTTGTATAGATGCACTTTTTAAAAAAATAAACAAGTAATTCATGGTTTTGTGATATTGTAAAACGCCACGGATGGTTTTTCAACATCTCAGGTTAAAAAATTAAGAAATTGTATTGATTACTGAAATACACTGTTATACTGGCCAGCTGTTATATTTTCTCACCAGTTCACCCATTTACACATCTCTAGGTTTTAAATCTGTTATAATTAAGAGTGATTGCACATTATGCACATGCAAAAATGTTCATAGACTAGCAAATAGACAACAAAATATCCTCTAAGTCAAGGACTTTTCAGAGGGATCTCACTGGTAAAAGTGGCAGAGCTATTGGGACGGCATTATTCACTCTACACCTCTGAGGGCTTTATTTACAGGAGGAGCCCAACTCTATCGATATAATATAAAAAGCAGCTACTTGATATTATTGTTTGGGAAGAATCACTGCTAACATATTGACATTTTTATAATTTGTAATTCCCCTCTTTTGAAGCTATGTATTTAAGTAAATGTTGAATAATCACAAATTCTCCAATATAGAAGAGTGTTTCTGGAAAAAATAGAAAGTGCCCTGATGAAGAATGTCTCCAAGAAGCAAGGAAGATAGCTTAGGCAAATATTCTTTTAAACATTGTAATGTAAAACATTTTACAAGCATACTAATGACATTTGCTGATGGAAGACACCTTCTCTACACACTGTAGAGTGGTCTTAGCATGGTGTGGCTGTTTGCATTGAGTAACATTAACAAATTGAGACTGTACGGATTTACGAGCACGTCTCCTTGGTTAAAATCCAGTATGGTATGGAAATGGCCAAGTATGAACTGGAGGTGTAGCGTCATAGAAACAATACCGTGTAACTGCGTGTACACCGTTGTTTAGGATTTCACCCACCACTCTTATTAGATCATGCTCCTACTCTTATGCAGAAAAGAAAACAATAAAATAATGATAACATACAATAGCAATCTTGAACTTCTTCCTGCTTTGCCTGTATATTATATATTTTTTAACCTGTAATTTTTATAATTTTCAGTCTCTGAGGGAGTCTGATTTGTCAGTGCTGTTCCTGGTGTTATTGTCACTTCTGAGAAGCTAGTCTAGGAAATGGTGTCTTTACAGATTTTTCATACATTTTTCTCGCAATAATGGAGTGTATATTCTATGATCCTGAAATTGAACACTTAATGTAATTGCTAGGTTATTGTTTAAAATTTTATTTTGATTTGGAATTTATTTTATTTGGATTTGGAATTTTATGTGAACAAGAATCCTAATTTAAGTTTTTCTAGTTATTGTAGCACTGATACAAAGTTGTGTAAGTATTAATATATTGGTATTATATCTAGACATTAACATATATTTTGATAGCATTTCTGAATATTTTCCTGGGAATTTGTAATTTTGGAACTTTTTTTTGCATTTATTACAAACAATCTCCATCTGATAATATTTTTCTCATTTACATCATTATTTTGCCCAAATGTCAGCCTCTTTATTTGTTGGTGGCCAGACTTTTCGGTTCCTTAAGCCTGAAGACTTAAATGAAACTTTGGTGTTTTTCATTTTTCTGACTATAATTAGACAACAGTCGCGTGACTCTGTTCTAAACTCACAAAGGTTTTCAATATTATCCAGTGGTTTTTTTTAAAGGTTTTTGATTCATAAATCTCCTTGATTCTTTAAGCTCTTCTTCATGTAACACTTGTCGTGCAAGAGTCTTGGCTCGTAATTCATAAATTAATAGGTTTAATGATTTGTAAACTCCACTAATATTGTAGAATCTCAAAGTAGAAAATGATCTGCATTGTAATACATCTAAATCTACTATCTGAGATGGAGGCACTTTTGATATCCTGGAAGAGTGCAATTTTCTGCCCCAGGACTCACACATTCTTTCTACTGGGCTCCAGTTCCTTCTGTTATCTTTTCTTCAGTTTTATTGTCACTTTTTCCCTGTACTTTTAATCTTAGTGCCTTATCCACACCTCTCTGTTTTAAATAAAATAAAACAAAGATGCATAATTTATCTTATGTACCTACTGACATATTCTTCTTCTCCAAATAACACAAGTGCTTCAAATGGTAGCTTAGCATTTTCCTTAATTTCCAATCTCATATTTGTTTATTCTTCAGCACCTTGCCTCTCATTTCATGTGCATTATTACCTTCAATGTTACAAAAGACCATTTAGTTTCTAATTGCTATAATGTCATTATAGTTGTTATTGCTGTTAAACTATTTGATTCCTCTGAAGCATTTAATCTTAACTACTCGTATTTCATCCTTCTCTAATAAAAACACTGGACTGTCCTCTAACTTCTGTATGTTTATTGCTAGTATTGATTCTTTAAAAATCACCTAAATACACACCTCAGTTTTCATGTTTCCTGGTTTCTTTTACTGACATACTCTCATTCAATTAATTTCCTTCTTTTGTTATCTTACACATACCCATTGTTTTCTGCTAGTGCCTAAAGGTTGATAATCCTCAAATCTCTCTTCTCCTCCTACTGCTCTTTTCTGAAATGTAGACTGAAATTTCTAATTAAATGCTGTCTGTCTTTTCCTTTGCTCGTCTTGTTCAAACCTTCACTCATCAGTTATCACAGCCCTCAAAATACTCAGTTATGTTAGTAGAAATCTAGAAGTGATACAGAGCGGAGGTTTCCATTATTTTGAGAGACAAACAGGTTATAAGTGTAGATGGACATTGCTTATCTCATTCTTTTTGTCAGGTTATTGTCAAAAGCAAGATTATGTATTTATCCCCAGTGTTCTGTGACATATTATTTCCTTTGTGTTTCATGATACTCAGATGGCCTAGACTTTGCATATACTCTGCATTTTGATATCTTAACAATCTCTTAAATTTGGTGACACCAATTGTACTTCAAAACTCCTCCCTATTTCTTATCTTCCCCTCCCTCGATTTTGTTGTTGTTGTGGTGGTGGCTATTAAAAGACTTTTCCCATCTACCCTGAATCATGGTTAGAGTCATTTAATTAGCACGCATGGATCTCATGCACCTCCAAACCTAATCTGATCTCTATAGTGCAGCCAGGGAGCAGTAGGAAACTTAGTATTTAATGTCTTTGTTTAAAAATATCCCAAAGATCATCATCGACTTGTGAAAAAAACATCCAATTGACCAAATAAAAACAAAACAACAAAATGAACAAGTCATTTACAGATATAAATTCCTTCCTTTTGTGGTATCTGGCTGTATTTTCAGACTGATCTCCATACTCAGATATTCTTTCAGTATTCAATTCATAACACTTCTCTTCAAAGAGCCTTTCACAGATTTACTAAATTTGGGGAGGTACTATAGTATCCTATATAACCCCTATTACAGCAGCAGCATCTTGCCGTGTGTCTTTATATTTGCCTATGAGCCCACCACTCGGAAATGGTATATCTATATGTATACATGACCATAGAAATTCATCCTTTATTTATAAATAGTAAATTGCCTATTATCTATAAATATTATTTATAGATAGTAGATTATCTATTACTATAAATATTTATAGTAATTATCTATAGTAAATTTTCTATTATCTATAAATAGTAAATTATCTCAAATATCCAAACCATGTGTTTTATAGTGTCAGTTTCTTTTTCTCCAATTGACTATGCAATCATCTATACCAATTTATTGTCCTATAAATAAACCTAAACAGTACTTCTTTCTACTAACATACAAACTAATTATAATGAATGTCAGAGACTTATACCACTTTTCCAGAGCTACTCAATTGACCCATCATGTGCTGTTTTGTCTTGACACTTAGTTTTAATGCATTCTGCTCAATGTGCCTTACGGATTTAGTAACTGGAAAACAAAAACACTTTATGAACTAAATTCCAAGGGGAACAATACAGTTAATATATAGAAAAATACAGTACTTAATTACTGTCAGTTATATATGCTAACTAGAATTTTATGTCTTATAATAATGCAATAATTTATCTCCATTTGCATTTATAAAATGTATTATTATTACTTAGACTCAAATATTATTTTATGGAAGATACGACTACATATATTTAATGTATTTAACAAAATTGATCGAGTTGTTGATTTTATAATAAATGATTATATTCTAATTTTCTACAAGATTCCTAAGGCTATTTTGGAGGCAAGTTCCAATTTAACCTGAAAGGGTACAAGTTGCTAGCTCATGGAGCGAGACACCCACTAGACAACTCTCAGAACAGGTGATGTCATCCCAACAACAATCATCTGGACAATCAACTGGATGTCTATCGGCAGAAGTTATCAAAAAAAAAAAAAAAAAGAACTAATTCTCACTTTGGCCTTGGAAGGGGGAAATAGTGTAATTTTTTTAAAAAAAAGAAAGGTATGCAGTGAAAACTAATCTTATGTTTTACTGATAGTATGCTATCTTTGATGGTAAAAATAGTTTCATTCATGTCATGTGATAGTTTAAATAAATAAGTAAATAAACGAGAGTATGTTATCATGAAATATTTTTCTGAAAGTATTTAAATTATTTCTATTGTTTATAGCTGACATTGAAATTATTAATTTGTGATTTCAGCCTACTCAGAATTTTAGAACAATTGTCTAAAAAACACTTCGTTGAAATGTTATTCATCGAAGAGATGTCTTTAGTTCTTTCATAAAAATGTTCGGCATAAAACTTTCTTTCCAATGAACTTACTCTTTGTAAGAGACAATTTTTTTGTCTCTAAGTAACTACTCTGAAAATACTGTTTATTCTCTGAAGGTATTATTTATTCACAGTGTATTAATTGTTTATTCTTTTATTATTTTGTTACAAAATTTTGTTTCATTTCATCATAAAAAATGAAAAAATAAAATGTTTAGATACAACGTATTTGTAGGAATACTGAGATTAAAGGACTTATATGACTATGTCCCTCTAATTTAAGTATAGTTCATAGTGCCGAAATATACCTTACATGTCTTGCTGCAAAAGACAAGATACTCTGTGGAAGCCCTATAACCATGAATGAGCAAAAGTTTTAAAATATGTGCCTGCAAAAAGGGAATTAGCACTATAAATCTAACATGTTAGCAGTTGTTCAAATTATGTATTCAATAGATATTTTAAATAAATATGGTAATAATAAAGCATCCTTAATACATTATATTCTACAAAAACATTTGCTCGTTTTAATTGCTTCATGCCTGAAATATTCAAAAATATTAAGGCAGACTATTTTATCATATAAAATATGGGAAAAGCAATAAGCAGGTGGAGTATTACCGCTGAAATTATTTTGAAGGTTTAATTTTTAGGGTAATGTTATGGTTTGTGTCTAAATGTACCCCCAAAGCCTCATGTGGTAAGAGGTAGCTGGATCTAGAGTGGGAGCAGGGGTGTGACACTAAGATTAAGGGTATTAGGATTAAGGGTGGGAGCGCTCCCCACCCTGAAGACAGGTATCCTGGATAAAATATAAAATACGGGAAGAAGCTGGTTAGCTTGCTTGCATTCCTTTCCTACTTTGCTGCCTTCTGTTTGTCTGCCATGCCACCCTGCCTCGGACCCAGCTGACTGTGGACTGAAACCTCTACAAACTGTGAGCCAAATAAACCTTTCTTCCCCTAACTTTGAGTGTCGGGTATTTTGTCCCAGCAACGAGAGAAAAGTAACTAAGACAGGTAACATTTTCTTTTTAAAAGTTATAATAATGTTGAGATTTCAAAGTACTTATTACTTAGAAAGATTGCTTCCCAGTCAGCTGCATAGATCAATAAATGTTCAAGTCAATACTACCTAGGAAAAGAATATATTATTGATACTTCTGGTACACATGCTACATAATGTTGCTGAGTGTGTGAAAGATGGCATATATATTAGGAAATAAGTATATATCTTCGTTATTCACAGCTCTCAGGCTTTCTGCCATCACAAAATTCCCCAGAAGATGTCAATGGAAGGCTGTAAGAAATTATGCTCCAAAAGAAAATTTAAACTAGACCATCAACTATCTCTGTGGACATCAACAATCCAGAGGTGAAATCAACACCAAATGATCACATCCTAGTGAATGTATACAGAAAAACTTTGTTAGTTTAAACAACAACAACAACAACAAAAAAACTTTAAAAAAGTAGATGCATATTAAATGATATTGTGGCAAAAAATGACATCACTATACAACTAAAAAATCTAATAGGAATGAAAGTTTCTTAAAATAAATCCAAAAGTGATTTTCCTTTTACATATGCCAATGACTTTAAAACATCAAATCTCTAGAAAAATTATTTAAGAAGTAGGTGGGTGAAGATAATTTCTATTTTCAAAGCAATGATTTGTTTTATTCTGATCATATGTATGATCTTATAGATGCCTATGTATTTTTTTAAAGAAAGCAAAATTCCATTTTACAAATGAGACACAGTTGCACAACCTGGTACCTTCTGCAGCCAATGAACATGCTCACAGGACCATTTGTACAAGTCTAGTGCACTGGGGGGGAGCGGGCGGGGAGCTCGTATTGGTCCTTACTTACTAACCCTCGCCCTTCTAGAATATTTTCTCAGTCTTACTAACATACTTTCTATAGCAAATTTAATTGTGGCAGAAAGATCCAATGTCCATTTTTTTTTTCCTCTAGGGAAAATCATACTGTAAACGTACTAGCCAATATTAAGTTTATGCTAAGACGACATGTGAAAATATAAGCAAAAGAAAGATATATTCAAATATAAAAATTTGTCTTAGCTATGCATTTTAAGAAGTGCTCCAAATAGGCATCCAAATCTACAAATACAACTAAAATGAGATATGTGTCTGGAAGGGAGTCAGAAGCAGTGAAATTCCTTAAAGAGAACTCCAGTGTTTGCCACATTGAAAATTGGAACCCTGCCAGTGCTATATATGATCCTGCATGAATGGTGTTGTTTCCATGGTCTCTGTGTACCTAAGTGTATGTGTTTCACAAAATCATTCAATTTTTAAGAAAACATAAAATATTTACTTAGTAATTTACATGAGTTTCCTAAGTATGTACGAGATTATTTATATTTCTGAGTTATAGACATCAGAGAGCTGCCAACATATTTTCACATAATGTAAAGCACATTTAAAAATTCTCCTTGTAGTAGTTTATTCTAAATGTGCTGAAACAAAAATGAACAGAGGAGAATATTTCATCAATTCAAAATGTGTAAATATTTTGATTACTATTTAATGTTGTTAATAAAATAAAATGACGAAGATGATACTTAAAATTTGTTAAGTTTATACTGGTAGGTTTGTTTTTTTTCCCTAAAACTGCTTTCCGATTTCTTTTTTTTTTTTTTCAGACTTCTTATTTTTTGTAGTGCTCCTTAGGAGATTATTTATTTCATGGTTTAATTCCATACGTCTAGTAGGTTTTCTATACTCTCAGAACCTTCACTATATCTGACACATAGAGAAAAACCCAATATTTATTGAATGTTCTGTGAACTACATAGCAATCATTTACCTGTAGATATCTTAAAGATTTTTTTGGTGTTTTCTTACCCATTTATAATACATTGTGATAGTATAATTTACATAATTTACAAATTGTGATAGCATAATTTGGATGATAACTACAGTAGA
>PVJO010024511.1:0-24245 GCA_004026905.1 Hystrix cristata | reverse complement strand
TTGATTTCTTGATAATAGCTATTCTTTCTGGAGTGAGATGGTATCTTAGTGTTGTTTTGATCTGCATCTCTCGAATGACCAATGATGTTGAACACTTTTTCATATATTTATTTGCTATTTTTATTTCTTCGTCTGAGAAATGTTTATTCATTTCAGATGCCCATTTTTGGATAGGGTCTTTAAATTTGGGGGGGTTGATCTTTTTGAGTTCTTTATATATTCTGGATGTTAGACCTTTGTCTGAAGGACAGCTGGCAAAAATTTTCTCCCAGTCTGTGATTTTTCGCCCTACTCTATTAGTAATTTCTTTTGCCGTGCAAAAGCCTCTTAATAGGATGTGGTCCCAAGCATCAATTCTTTGAACTGTGCAGTCTGAGTTTTATTCATAAATTTTTTTCCAACTCCTATGTCTTCGAGAGTTCTTCCTATTTTATTCTCCAGGAGATTTATTGTTTCTGTTTTTATGTTTAGATCTCCTCACTCTGACCCTCCTTATGGAGCAGGAAGACACACATATCTTGATCTTGGCTGCCATGGTAAGTGAAAGCCACCCAGATGGGCCGATTATGTCAGTGAGTGCATACCGCGCACACCAGGCCACTTGAGCTAGACATGGGGATAGAGTTTGGGTCACAAAACATTGCTGTTTGCCTCCAGGTGGTTCACAGAGCAGCAGTAGGGACAGGCAGGCAGCAAGCAGTCCTGTGAAGTAGTGTGATGGGGCGACTACAGCAGGGGAAGGAGCAGAGACAGATGTGGATTCCCCTGTATCTCCTACAGGTCCAAACTGAAGACAGCATCTTCTGCAATATGAGAGCCGCCCAAAGACTGCTGTGATCCAAAGCAGGGATCCTGATCAGAGCAGTGTCGCAGAATGGCCACCCAGGCCACCGAGAGAGTAAAACCAGATCCTCAGACAGTGTGTGCACTAGGAGAAGGTATTCGGGGCTTTAATAGAAATACAAACGTACACCAACATTCATGTCAGAATGCTAACAGTCAGAGGCGTGGCTGGAGAGGAGGAACTTTTAATGTTCTGCATCGGGGTAGGGTAGGTATGTTCGACAATAATTAATTGTACACTTCAAAACAGTTGGCAGTAGAGTTTGGAATGTTCCCAGCAGAACGCTTGATGTGATGGATACACCAATTACCCTGATCCAATCGCACACTGTAAGCATGTATTGAAATGCCACAATGCAGCCCGTAAACATGTACAATAACACGTCAATTAAACTTTTTTTTTAGGTGGTGGTGCTGGGGATCAAACCAGGCACGCTCTGCCACTGAGCTACAGCCCTGCCATCCTTGCACTTTTTATTTTGAAAAAGGGTCCCACTAAGTTGCTACACTGCCCGGGCTGGGCTCAAATTTTTGATCCTTCTGCCTCAGCCTGCCAAGTAGCTGGGATTTCAGGGCTACACCCCCGTGCCCAGCTCTCACATTTAGTATTCGCTGCAGCTTCTTGTCTCCGTCCCCACCAGCACGTGTGTACGCGCGTGTTTTGCACACGTGTTTAAGCACCCTGTGTGTTAGGAACTGTGGGCCTCCCTCGGTATTTCCCATTTCATTCAGATTAAGAAAGGCCACGGCGCAGGGATGGAAATGGGGCTGGGCTTGCGCCCCAGAACTGCCTCTGATGTGCTGTGCGGACTGTATCATTTAGCTTCTTAGTTCTCAGTTTCTCCAGCTTTCTGGGGAGGATTACAGGACATCAGATACATAAAGCCTGTAGCCTGAAGCTTAGCACTCATAAATGTCATCTATTACTATTTTTTATTCTCCAGAAAAACAAATCCTCCTAGCAAAAGCTTGATAATAGGCTTATTAAAAATAAAAGTGTTCGACTCCAACAATACAGAACTATGACCAATGTTCAACAAATATGACCAGATAAACTATGGTGGTGGTTAAAATATAGGAAGGTTTCCTTCCTGGTTGGCTAACAGCCGCTTCTAGAACTTCCCAGGGCCCAGCAAACACAGGGTTACACCTGACTCTGCAGGGCACCTCCTGCCCTGGCCTGCTGGCCTCAACTGGGGCAGGGCCTGGCCCGACTGCTTGGAGGTGCTCCCTCCACCCCCTTGCAAGCCAGAGGAGCTTCATTTACTTATTTGCATGGTTTTATTTATTCTTTTTATGGCCCCAATCTGCAAGGAACCTAAACGCTTTATAATAGGAGACCAGTTAAGTAAATTATGACGTGTCCCTCCTATCACAAGCACACAGCCTTATAAAATAGCATGAGTCAGCACGGAGATGTAGACACTAAAGGCAGCCAGGATATACAGCCCAGCAACAAAGGCAAGTCACTAAAGTGTGTATTTGTGTAAACCCACTTAGGCAGAATACATTGAACAGACATTTATGGATGAATGTATCTAAGACATGACTACATAGCTCTCCACTTGGGTAATTTGTTATTATTTAGTAAAGACTAAACATTAACAGAACAAAGACTGAATCTATATAAATTGTATAAAGAACATTTCTGCCTACATTAGAAGTCAGTGATTGCTACCTCTCGGGTGTGGAGCTAGAATGTAAGCAAGGAATGTTCAGGCAGCTTTTATGTCTCGCTTCAGACTTGTGTTCCTTTTTATGTTTGGCCATGAGTACATACTGCTATCGTTAGCACATCGTTGTTGTTTTGTAATGAGCAGGCTCTCAACAGACTGCGGTATATTCTGACCACGGAAAAGAAGCCACTTGGCAAGAGCGACCACCTGGAGCTGGGGTGATGGCCACAGTCCGCCTCCCCAGGCGGGGACACAGAAGCCAGCAGGCTGGAGGCAAGTCCCGGGTTAATACCCGCCCCCCAGCACCCTGCTGCCATTGCCTGCAATCCTGTAATTAGGCTAATTAAGCAGGAGACTCAAGGCGCAGAACGGAAATGTAATTGGCAGAGGACACCTGAGCTGTGCAAGGTAGAACCAGAGAAGGAAGCAGCCTGGGGAGGAGGATGGGGTGCAGGGAGGAAGAGGAGGAGAAGGGGATGAAGGGCAGCCCTCATGGGGTGGAGTATCTGCAGGTATTCCAGTCCCAGACTTCAGATGCTATTTGGGGCAAAGAGGCCCATTCATTCAAAGAATGGCAACACAGATAAAGGAAAGAGCTAAAAATAAAGCAAGGGGACTAAAATAAAAAATAATTCATTAAACTTCTTCAAAATGAGATTTATCCATTCACTGAATAAAAAAGGGGGGGTCTCTACTCGTTGACCAAATGTTATCGGGTCCTTTCAGAGCAGGAATTTCTCCGACAAGCCCTGGGTGTCGGGGGTGAGCCTCCGTGCCTGCAGAAGAGTGTTGCCTTCATGCCAGCACCCAGCATTTACCGAGCACTGCTGTGTGCCGGGCACTGACCAAGGCTTCTCCTACATTAACGCATCTGACCCACACCCCCACGAGTGTAGAACATCCTTTTTTGCTTTTCTTTTTTCTTTATGACTAGGGTTGCCAAAGTTAGCAAACAAAACACTGGACTCCGTTTAAATTTGACACTGAAATAAACAATGACTAATTTTTTAGTATAGGCATGTGCTAAGGAGTATGTCCCAAATAGGATGTACTTATCCTAAAATATTATTTTGATCTGAGGTTTAAATTTAACTGGACATCCTGTATTTTATCCAGCAACCTTATTCACTTCCAAAGTCCTTATGAGTCTTAGAATCAAAGGACTTTATCATGAAAGCATTCTTTTTCTTTCTTTGTGGTTTACTAAAATAATGCTGCATTTCTGTGCCTCTGGGACTGGTTGAAATGTGATACCATTATCCCCATTTGACAGAGGAGCAAACTGAGACTGACAGGTTAATAAATCGCCCCAGGTCAGGAAGCCAATGGCGCAGGCAGAACTGAAATCGGAGAGGCCCAGGCCACAATGCGACTGCATATATCACTAGTACCCATCCCACAAGGGTCACGTTTGGGGCATGTTTCCAGCATCGATGATCAGTGAACACTGTGTCATTGGGAGCTACTTTGCTACATTTCTGGTTTCTCTTTTGTTGCCCTCAGGTTCTGTACAGGCTTTTGGGATCCGTATCTATGTTTTGTCCACGGAAAGCTGGGATTCAAGTTCAAGTCTGAGACTAGAGGCTCCACATTAGAAGCTTCTCTGCTGTTAGAAAATGCACCAGGTAAGGAGTGTTCACAAGCTTCCAGGCTATTCTAACAGCTCTGGGACCTGGCGGTCAGCCCAGAGCATGTCCAGGACAGACAGGCCGTCCCTGTTCAGGAAGTAGGTACGAGAATGCGGCAGACTGACTTCAGGATCACCAGTCTGAGTGCAAATCCAGCATTCAGTCAAAGAACACTGTCTGCAGGCTTCTGTGTGCCAGGCACTATTCTAGAACTTGAGATAAAATAGTGAAGGCAGCCAAGGGAGTCCCTGCACTTGTGGAGTTTAATCTTGTAGTAATGTAGACAAACATGAAAATCAAATCCAATACACACGGAGATCACTAATGTGAAAATTCAAAAGCCAAAATTCTCCAAAATCTGAAATCTCTGAGTGCTGACTTGAAGCCACCTGTGGAAAATTCTACACCTGACCTCACCTGATAGGTCAGTCCAAAGGCAAGGCTAACTGTATAAAATTACCTTTCAGTGCATAAACACTATAAAGGAATTTCATGTTTAGACTTGGGTTTTATCTCTAAAATATCTCATATGCAAATATTCCAGAATTCAAACAAATCCAAAATTTGAAACACTTCTGGTCCCAAATATTTTGGATAAGGGATACTCAGTCTCTCAATCTGTCTTGTGTTGGAAAGCAAAAAAAACAAAAAACAAAAAACAAAAAACAAAAAAAACCTGTGGAGGAAAATAAAACAAACAGAGATGGGACATAGGAAGGAATGGGGGCTGTAGTCTTAAATGGGCAGAGGGGTCCCAGAGAATTCTCACAGAAAAAGGGACATTTGACAAAAGACTTGAGGAAGTGAGATAGAGGCACACAGAAATCTTACGGGGAGCCTGCCCTGCAATCAGTGCAAAGGCCCTGTGGCAGAGCATATTGCGGTATCTAAGGAAGCTGGGGTAAAAGCGAGAAATGTGAACAGATGGGCTATGGGGAAGAGAAATAGACCACATAGGTCTGTTAGAGACTTCAGTTTTTGCCCTGAGGATAATAATGGAAAACTTGCCAACTATGTGGTCTTGAGCAGATGAATTGATCCCTTTAAAATTTATATTTTCTTCTCCACAAAATGAAGCTGATAATACAGCCCAGCCCATGGAAGAATTGTGTAAACAAGCAAGAATTTCATGACTGGAACAAGAAGAGGATCAAGGCTGTCTTGCTGGGTTTATTGTTGTAAAAATAGCAAACTACTTTGTACTTTGGCAGGTACTGGGCTTTGTCTGTGAGCCCAAAGGACAGCACAGCAAATATAAACACGCTGCTGTAATACAGAACCCATGTAGGCTGAAAAGATGTTTAATGACTTAACTGGTTCACTTGTTCATTGAGTCACTCAACAAACATTTCCTAAGTGCTTTTTTGTACCAACTTCTTGGCTGGGAACTGAAAATTTATGGAAGAAAAGATCCTCAGACTCAGGAGAGTTTTGCTGGAGCACAGGCTGCCACGGGTGGCCCACACAGCCGATTCATTCCATGCCCACACGTGGCCATCCCTTCCGCATGGGTGTTTGAAAGATCCAGAGCAATGGCAGCACTTAAGATTCAAAATATATCATCAAAATTCAGATTTCCAGTTTTCTTTAGGAATCAGGAGTCTGGTGGCCCACATTCCTGGGCAGTGGCCAGTACCTGTTCCCTCAGTACCACCTGTCTCTGTGGCTCACGCCAACCTTCTGTGGACACCAAGCATCTCAGGCATTTGCATTCTGACCCAAAGAAGTGTGATCGTGCGGGTACGATGCACGGGAGGCCGGGGAAGCCCGGATGGGTTCTTGGGAGGCGGGATGCTGGGACTGGGAGGGTGTGTAGCGCAGGCAGGTGAGGGTTTTCCAGGCTTGAGAGAAGCCGAGGGGCAGAGGAGTCTTAATAACTCTTCGAGGGCACCACAACTTGCTATCTGCGCGAGGGGTAAGGGGCTGTCAGTTTGCAAATAAAAACACAAACTGGGAAACTATATTAGAATTGGATGAATGAAACATTCTCAAACTAAATTACAGGTGCTCTCAAAAAAGACGGATGTGGGCAGGGAGGAGGAGGGAGAGCAGTTTAAGGAACCAGCTCACGTCTGGGGCGACTGCGCGCGTGGGTGTGTGTCCGGGAGTGAGGGGCAGATCCGAGGCCCGAACACCCACTTGCCTCAGTGGGCTCCTCGCTCCCTTCCCGGGCTGGGACCATCCCAGCCCACAGGGTACAAAGGTAGGGGAATTTGGACTGCGCAGCTCCAAACATATTCTTCATCTGATGCTGAAAAGAAGAAATAATGAACTGTCATAAAACTAGAGACGCATCAGCCTCATTAGCCAACGTGATCTTGGCTGCGGCTGCTTGTCGCAGTGTGCTGTGGACCGAATAGCGGGAAGCCGGAAGGAGGGCGGAGAGTGTGCGCGTGAACTTGGATTGGTAACCGCGGGTGACTTCTCGGTGTCTGCGACACCCTAACTAGGAGCCCACCTTCCTGCCTTCAGGCGACCAGGAGACGGCTGGTTAGAAAGATGCTAAGGGCTCCGCCACCCTCCGGTGGGGTAGGAATCCTGGGCCCGACCTGCCCAAACACCAAGAGGTATTTATTTCCTTTGTTTTAATATATTCCATTTAATCGTAAGTGTATAGAACAGCTGTCGTAATGGCCGTGTTTAATGAGCTGCTCACAAAATCCCCGAACACTGCAGAGAAATTATGTAAAATTATGTGCATCAAGAGTGAATTATTTACTAAGCACTGGCCCACTTCCCAACTCCCTCAAGAAGCTCAGTCCCTCTGTGCTGAGGTCCTGCCGTCTGTCTGGGGAAACCTGTGACCCTGTTCCCAGAACGTTTTTAGATGTATGAAAGCACACCTGCAATCCCAGTGCACCGAGAGGCTGAGGCAGGAGAATCACAGATTCAAGGCCAGTCTGGGAAGTTTAGCAACTCAGCAAGATCCTGTCTCAAAATAAAAACTAGAAAAGGGCTGCAGACAGAGTTCAGGGCAAAGGTTCTGGGTTCAAAATCCCCAGTACTGAAAAACAAACAGGGATTGGAAGGGTAGCTCAATGGTAGAACACATGCTTAGTGTGTGCAAGGCCCTGATTTGATCCTCAAACCAAAAAACGGGGGGATGGATAAAAATATTAAAAGACTTGCAGAGCACTTACATAGCATGCATGAAGCCCTGGGTTCAATCCCCAGCACCAAAAAAAAAAAAAAGAGTAAAAGGCTAAGAAGCCAGGTACGGTGGCCACATGCCTATGATCCCAGCTACTCAGAAGGCTGAGACAGGAAAATCACAAGGCTAGCCTGTCTCTAAACAAAAAGGGCTGGGGATGTAGCTCAGGGGTGGGGTACTTGCTCAGTGTGTGCAAGGCTCTGGGTTAAATCTCAAGTGTTACAGGAGGAGAAGCAGGAGGAGGAAGAAGAGGAGGAAGGGGGGAAGGGGTGGGAGAGGAGGCGGGGCAACAATGGTTTGAGAAGAAACTGATTAAAATGCAGTTATTAAAAGAAATTCAAACATATGTATGGTACAGTAATATATGTGCTTTTTAAAATTAACACACGAAGTGACAAGACCCGGTGGGAAGTCTAACAACTGTAATTTTGAAATGGCGATAAGTATATATGGTATTTCAAATGATCAGTAACTCTGATGTGATATAAAAATACCTTGTTTCCACTGGTGACAGAGTTTCAAGTACCATTAACACTGCTGTGGCTTGCCTATATTGAAAAGGTAAAAAAATGACAAAATTCAGATGAAAGAGAGAGAGAGAAGGGTTTGCTTATTTACTCTGAATTGCATCCAAGGACCCCGTGGGATTCCACGGACACCAAATTAATTAAAAATCCCCATATAAGAAAGAGGATACCCAGAAAAAGCACCTGGGATGTGCCATCAGACATTCCACTTTCCAGTTCTTGTGTCTGCCCCTTCCAGGCTGTGTTACCTCGAATAAGCTCCTCAACTACTCTGAGCCTCAGTGTCCTCACCTGCAACACGAAGCTTAGTCATGGCCACCTCTAGGGAATACCCTCGGGAGGAAATGACTTAACACAGTCCTGGCACGTAACAGCTGCTCAGAAGACAATCACCATTATTTCTATATTAGGCGAGATTTTGTCTTTGGTGTTTTTGAGGGGTTTTTTGGTAGTAGTGGATTTTTTTTGTTTGGACTTTGCTCTTGTCATGTTGGTGCTTTGTTTTGCTTTGCTCTGTTTTGTTTTTTGATCTGGAATGCTCCAGTACTTTCAACCAAAGCAAACTGGGTCACTGGTGACTCAGGAGACTGTAGATAGGTGACTGTCAAAGCCCGAAAACTGTGGCACAGGCCTAGAGTAGAGGGCTCACTTATCTCGACCAGATTCTCCTAAGAGGACTTCAAGCCTCTTATCAGAGAAGCACTTGGGTCCAAGCTCCTGGCACTTAACAGCCCAGAGAAGCCGATGCATGGGCGAAGAAGGCCTGCTGAGAATAGGGCCTTTCAGATTCTGCAGACTCCCTGTGGGGCCCGGCGCTGGTCTGCTGGGACTGTCCAGTAATATGCACCACCCCCGGGTCTGTCGGTGGTCGCTGCAGGTAAGGGTCACCCTCCTCCCTCTGCAGCCCAGCTGTCTACGGGACATCATGTTCTCCTTGGCAGAGTTCAGAGAGTAAGCGGGGCTGCCCACGACTCCGGTGCTTTTTTCCCAGAATTCTAGATTCGTTAATGCATTGGAGCTTGAGGGTCAAAGTAGCCTGGAATCAGGGGACCCAGGACCCCAGTCTGCCTAAGACTAATGCAGGATGTTCAGGCTCAAAGCGGCCAGTCCCAGACCAATTAGGGCAGTTGTTCGCACTCTCTGGGGTGAAGTCCCAACGCTGTGTATTTACTGATCCTGCGACCCCGGGCAAGTCTCTGTTTCTCCCTGAGCCTCGCCTTCCGGAGGAATCAGGGAGAACACAGTTTATCCCTAATAATACTGCATAGGATCAAGTAAGATAATATAAGGATTGAGTGACGGAATAGAGAGTCAGTCCTCTGATGACTGTCATCCCACTTAAAGTGAAAGCCAAGTCCCTCTGGTGGCTTACGATGTCCTACGCCACTCAGAGCTTGGGTGAGCTCCCGCTCAATCCTCCATCTCCTGTCCCCTACCTCACACCCTGTGCTGCAGCCACTGGCCTTCTTGCTGTCCCTGCACACAAAGCTGTTTGCCTGGGACACTCGCCACAGACGTCCTTGTCACCCCTGCTCTGCGCAGATGCCTTCTCTGAGAGGCCTTCTGCATTGGTCAGGGCTCCCTGGAGCAGCAGAGCCAATGACCTGTGTGCATGGAGAGCAAGAGATTTGCTGCGAAGACCTGGCTTACATAGCCGTGGCCACCAAGAGGTCCTAGGATGTGCACTGGGCAGCCAGAGATCCAGCACGGCTGTAAACTCCAGGCCCAGGGCAGGAAAGAACCCAGGTTCTTTCCAGCTCCAATGAGGAGGCAGAAGTTCCTTCTTACTCAGCTCTTTGGTTCTAGTTAGGTCTTCCACTGATCGGACCAGGCCCACCCACATTGTGGAAGACAGTCTGCCTCACTCAGACTAGAAATTCCGATGTTACTCCAGCAACGCCTTCCTATATACACTCAGAATCATGTTTGGCTGGATATCTGGGTACCCGTAGCCCAGGCAAGTTGACACATAAAGTTAACTTTCATGCCTTTTCCAGTCATACCACCTCAATAGCTCACCCCTCCCCTCACTCTCTGTTCCCTTACTCTGCTGTGGCTTTCCCCTGGAGCATTTAGCACTACCTGACATTAAACTGTATCGTAATGTAGTTCATCTTTTATCACTGACTTGCCCACGAGTCTATAAGCTCCCTGGAGCAGGTGTTTGGGTTTCAGCACTGAAACTACGTCCCCTGTACCCTGGAGAGGGCATGGGCTGGTCAGCACTTTCTGGAAGAAATTATGAGCTCAGGAGATGAGGTATGTCCATGTTTCCCCCGTGATTCTTTGGGGAAATGCTAGGGCAAGGTCTGCTGACACTTGCTGGTTAAGCCCAGCCTACCTGCCAGCGGCCACCGTGTCATTTTAAAATGTAAGGCTCCAGGATGGCCCCCAATTAAGCCCTCAGGTCCTCTTCCATTGCCGGGTGCATTTCTGGAGCTCCAGATGAGAAGCACCTTTTCTGAGGGCAGGATGTGGGGCTGGAGATAATTTTGAAAGTCAGGATTAGCCTAAAATCACACTAACCAAGTTACACTTCCAAATCTCTTGGCTCTAAGTCTCCCACAGTGTTGAGTGTATATGGCCTGACACCTTCAACTCTGGCATCAATTTTATGCACATTCGAGTTTGAAAATCCTCGGAGATGAACTAAAGAAATGAGCACCAGAAGCCCCTCTGCCCGGCACATGTGTAGGTGCGACACTTGCAATCTCTCCCTGGGACACCGCCACACCCCCAAGACAGGTGGCAGAGAGCTCGAACGTGGCTTTGCTTGTTGAGGGGTTTAGCTCCTTGTGCTCTAATACTAAGTCTTCAGGACCTTGATGTGAGTTCACAGATTTGTTTCCAGTTGTGAAAATTAAATGAGGAGGATTTTGCTGTTTGTGTAGATGGAGTATGAGTTTGTTTGGAGGAAGAGGGATGAATTATTTTCAATTCAGTCTAAAATGTAAATGTACATAGGATGCATCCCCCCTCCATACTGGGAATTGAACCCAGGGCCTTCATGCTGAGCTACATCCCGAGTCCTTTTAATTTTGAGACAGGATCCCGCTAAATCACTAACTTGCTCAGGTTAGGCTTGAACTTGTGATCCTCCTACCTCAGTTTTACCAGAGTGCTGGAATAACAGGTGTGCACCACCACACTCAGCTACAGGATGCATTTCAAACTAAGTCCACAAATACCAGTTTTTCAAGTGTCAACAATTTTGAAAGCTTTCCCTGTGTGAGGCTGGAAAGGAAAAGGAGTATAATTCATTCATCCCACATTTACGACCAGGGTGGGGAAAGAGGGGTACAGGGCAACAAAGTTCCCCCTCAGGCCACTCACATGCAGAGGCGGAGACAACAGAGAGACAGCTAAGTACATCTCAGCAGACTCCAGGCGGAGAGCAAGGGGGAGACCTGGAGCCCACGTGCGCTGCTTACAGGGTGCACAATGGTGCGGCCACTTTAGAAAACAGCTCTCTCCTTGGTTAAATCCAGAGTCAGAGTAGGCTGTGATTTGGTGCTCTTTTGTCCCCTAAAAGCTCACAAGTGGGAGGCTTGGTCCTCAGTGCGGTGGTGGCAACTGTAAAACACCGAGCCTCGTGGGAAGTCGGATGTCACTCTGGGAGCTGCCGGCAGAAGGGACTGCGGGGCCCCAGACTCCCCCTGGCTTCCAGCTGGGCAGTGTGGTGCCTTCCCGCTCACGTGTTCCCACACGCAGGGACCTCGCCAGAGCTGAGCCAACACCAGCACCTTCCCCATGGCCCCCAAACCGTGTGCTAAATAAACCTCTGCTCTTTAGCTGCCTCTGGCATCTCCTGTGACTAATAAGAAACAAACCGACGCTCCGTATCACCCACTCGGGTAACTATATATACCCTGAGAGAATAAAAACACAGGTCCACCCAAGGACTTGCAGGCGAATGTTCATAGCAGTGCTAGTCGTAACAGCCAAAAGCAGGAAACACCCGACATGTCCATCGTCGGACGGATGGACAGATGATCGAAAGGCAACATATGCATACAACTATTAGTACGTTAAAAGGCACGAGGTACTGAGACACGCTGTAACTCAGATGAACTCTGAAAACATTGTGCTCACTGGAAGAAGCCAATCACAAAGGGGCACGTATTGTGTGATTGTATTTACACAGTATGTCCAGAAGAGGCAAATCAATAGAGGTAGAAAGTAGGTTAGTGGTTGCTTGGGGCTGGGAGGACGGGGAAAGGGGTGTGAGCTAAAGGCCTTGGGTTTCCTTGTGAGGTGATGGGAATGTTCTAAGACTAACTGTGGTGGTGGTTACGCAACTCTGTGAGTAAAGTAGAAACCACTGAACTGTGTACTTTCGGTGGATGAATTGTGTTGTGTATGAATTACATCTCAATTACAACTTGTAAAAACAAAACAAGTATATTCTGGACCATCAGAGAAAAAAGTATACTAGGAGAAAGTAGAGTAGGGCAAGGAGTAGACAATGAGTGTTACCAGGATGGGTCGGGAGGGGAGCTACTTCTCCAGACAGAATGGTCCAGAAAGGCTTGTGTGGACAGGTGGCCTCTTTGTCAAGAGCTGAGTACATGTGACTGTGCGCTTTGTGGGCAGCTGGAGAAAGAACGTCCTGCAGAGGTCAGAAGCCTACAGCAAGACTTGTGCAAGATCCAGCAAGGAGCCTGGAGAAGGAGGACAAGGGGATGCCAGTGGGTGAGATGGGCATGCAGCCCCCACCCAGCAGCCTGCTGACAACAAACAGGGGCGCAGGGGGCGAAGCAGGTGCCCTGGCCTCCCACCGACAATGGGAACGTGTGGCAGACCTAAAGCCCGGGTCTCTGTGTGCCCAACTCGGAGTTCAGGCCCCGCCCGCCGCCTTGAGCTGGCTACACCCACCTCCAATCTTGTAGTCCAAATCAGTCCATGAAAGAACCAGGGGAGAGGAGAGGAGAGGTGGGGCAGGACACAGGGAGCCAGAGGAGGCTCTTTAAAACATGACACCTGAGCATCGATCTGGTGGTGGGTGAGCAGCCGTGTGACAGCCAGGTGAGGAGCTGCCCCGGCAGCAAAGGGGCAGAGCAAAACCAGCTTGTGAGAGAGTGAAGCGGATGCGTTCAGAAGCACGAGAAGGCCAAATGAACACTGCGTCTAGGTCAATTTCTGTTACATTCTAGAACTGGCAAAACTCAGCTACGGTGCTGGGCTCAGAACTTCCAGAGCTTCAAGGAAAGGTGGGGCCTTCCCGGCAAGAGGCTTGAGGGGATTTACTGCTGTGCTAGAATTACAGGAGTGTGCCGCCGAAGGCTTCTCTATCAGTTGGGGCAGTGGCTGGAACGGTGCAGATGTTTGCTGAAACTCAAAACTGTGCTTACAATCTTTGCAATTTGGTTTTTTTTTTTTTTTTTTTTGGTGCTGGGAATCGAACTCAGGGCCTTGTGCTTGCAAGGCAAGCACTCTAACCACTGAGCTAAATCCCCAGCCCCAATCTTTGCAATTTGTTATACGCACATTGAGCCCCAATTAATAGCAATGATACTATAACGATGTTGGCCTTGAAAAGGCTTCTCAGAAAGGGTTAGAGGACCCGGCAGCCCGACTGGCAGCCCCGTCAGTCCCAGAATGAGGGACGCCTGAGCCGGACGCGGGGCTGTGGGCCAGTCAAGCCTGGAGCGTGTCCTCGCCCGACCCCGTGACTACAGAAAGGGTGAGAATCTATTTGCACGACCAAGAGGCACGCAGGAAATAGCAATGAAACATGCATGTAAATTCATTCCAGCCGGGTGATTTGCCTTAAGTGAATCCAGCTTTATTTTCCCAGGAGTTTGTGGGCAGAAGGGGGCTTGGAGGGTGGAGTCCGGAAGTCGGATGGCAGGAAGAGAGATGAGGCCTGCGGGGAGCCTTCAGGAGGGTCAGACCCCAGGCAGAAAGTTGTGAATCGGGTTTCTGGCCTTCGTGCTGTGGAGCGGCCAGAACTCCCTCGGCGAGGAAGCCACCCAGAACACACCCAGCTCTTTGAACAGGAGACGGCGCCTGACTGAATCATACCAATGCAAATGAAGGAAAATCCTGGCGTAGCCCTTGGCTGAGTAGGGCAAAGCTGTGATCATGGAATACGGATGTCTTGCTTTCTCGTTTTGTTTTTCAGTACTGGGGATTGAACCCAGGGACTTCCCCCTGAGCCACATCCCCGGACCTTTTATTTTTTCTTTTGAGACAGGATGTTGCTAAGTTGCCAGATTGCCCAGCCGGGGCTCAATCTTGTGATCCTCCTGTTTCAGCCTCCCGGAGTTCTGGAATTGTAGGTGTGCGCCACCACACCTGGTTGCTTTTCAGCGTTTAAATGTGTATCCTGTATCTGTAAGTTATGGTCCTGTTTTGGAATGCAATGATTTCCTGTAAAGACAACTTAGTCTGAGTTTTCTCCCAGAAGGAGAACATGTTTAATAAGAGTTCGCACAACTTCGACAGCCTCCCTGCATGGATCTTTCTCCTTGAACCACAACCTAGGAGGTAGCTATTATTCGCTCCAATTTACAGATGAGAAAATTGTGACTCCTATTTGCTCACAGTTGGTCTGATCCTTGGCCCAAACTTTCAGTTTCGAAAAGTGAGTTTTTTGAGTTTCCTATAAGAAAGTAGTTTCCATTTTGCATTGACTTTCGCAAATCATCTAAAAATAATCTTTCCATATTCTCACCAGGCGTCTTGTGCAGTCATGCACTTGGGTCCCTGAGTGAGGAACAAGAAGAGGGGTGGGCTGAGCGTGTAAAGGACAGACGCATGTGTGCTGGGGAAGCCTTGTCTCGCTGTGGCTCAGGGCAGGGGGTGGGCGGGCTGAGTCATCATGGACACAGAAGGCCCTGCCTTGGCGTTTGCGCCGTCTGCACAGACTGCCCTGCACACAGTTATTTCTTCCACCAAATCAAATTATTGCTCCTAATTTGAGTTTCACAGTCTTCATAGTTTTGTTTGTATTCATTTGTAAATTTACTTCGGTCTTCAAGTGCTTTGTGAAGTATGAGGAGTTCAGTCTTCTCCTATTGGTGTGCATTCGTGTATAATTAAACATGTGCATTAGTGCTTTGGGGCTACAAGATTTTCTTTTTCCTCTGAAATGAATCTGACTGTTCCTCATACTTCAGAGGTGGTGTCTTTAATGACTATAGCACATACTATCACTTTTCTAAAGTGCTACTTTTCTACTTTTCTAAAGTACATAAACATCTCATGTTTTATGAAGAAATATCAAACTGACTAGTAGTCAAAGAAATGCAAATAAAAGCCAGAAAGCCAGTACGATTTCCGTGTGTGTGTGTGTGTGTGTGTGTGTGTGTGTGCGTGTGTGTGTGTGTGGTTTAGTTAGAAGCCTTAAGTTTCTTGGAGGAAACAAGTATATCCATCCACATCCATCCATGTAATGCAGGTAGAATGTAAATCAGTACAACCTTGCTGGGAGGGTGTCTGCAGTTTGACAATATGCATCCTGAGCTTTAAAAAGATGATCATTTATTTCAGCCTTCACTGCCAGGAATTTGTCCTAAGTAAATAACATAGAAGAGGAAAGCAGGAAAGATGAGAGGAAGGGAGGGAGGGAGGGATGACGGAAGGATGGAAGGGAAGGAGAGAGGAGGGAGGAGGGAGGAGACAGTACAACCAGAAGGCCTGACAATGGAAGACTGTTTACATGATCCCCGCTACAGTAGGATATTGCCCTGTTACTTAGTGCCCGTGCGGTCTGAGGATGTGGCTCAGTGGTGGAGCGCTTGCTTAGCCTGTATGAGGCTCCGGGTTCTAATGCCAGCCCTGCAAAGAAAGAGAAGGTGTGCTGGTGAAGTATATCTAACATCATGATGGGAAAGCAGTCCCCAATTTCAAGAGAAAAAGTAAAATATTAAACATGAATCCTCTGCTCCTGAAGTGCTTGTTTTGAGTGTGGTTTTGTTTTGTGGAGATGCCAGCGGTGGAACCCAGGGTCTTGCGCATGAGTCAAGTGCACTACTACTGAGCTCCAACCCCCGGGGTGGGGAGACTTTATATATATACATATAGCTAGAGAGAGAGACAGCACGAAAGAACATTGTAGAGCTTTCAACAATAACAAACGGCCCGCTCAGCACACGTGCTGTAGGTTCTCCACCACCGGAAATGGATTCATAACACAGTGTCAATACTGGTAATCACGGAGTGATGTCATCAGCAGTGGCTTTTCTTCTTTTGTTTTTAGCTGCTCAAATGTCCTTCTATGGATGAATATTAATTTTAGAAATCAGTCTGGTAAATGAACTCCAGTATAAAACAAACTTGAGCGACGATCCCAGCTGCGCCAATCTTTCCAGTGGCCTTGAAAAACTTACTTAAAGTGTCTAAATCTCAGTTTCTCTGTCAGTAAAATGGGGATGATATCGATGCCTGTTTACAATAGTTGCGAGTAATACACGAGACAGCACACTTGAAGGTACTTAACATCGGGATTGGCAAATGCATGAGTTCAGTAAGAATTATGTGTAACAAGAAAAGGATTATAAAAATGTTTTCTTTTAATTAACTATATGCTTAAGCAAATATTTCTCGGGTTTCTAAGTGTGCTAATCAAACATCCGGCTTCCACCAGGAGCTTCTGCTAGCAGAAAGCGCGGGGGAGAAGTCCCCAGCGTGTCAGCCCTGATGCTCTCATCTAACTCCCGCATAGCCCCTTGAGCTGAGAAAGGAATCAGAGACTAGTGGTTTCAGTCAGGGGCAACTTCTCCCCCAGAGGACAATCGGCAATGTCTGAAGAGATCTGGTAGTCACAGCAGGAAAGCGGGTAATGCTACTGGCTTTTAGTGAGTAGATGTCCGAGATGGTGGTAAACATGTTGTAACACTCAGGACAGGCCCCGGGACAAGGAATCTTCTACCCAAAATGTCAGTAGTGGGAAGTAAAGGACCTGCTCGTGGTGATTGCGGAAAGAGTATGTGGCAAAGGGAGATGTCTCCTGCTGTGGGATCCATTACGTGTCTGTGTCTAGGACTGAAGTGGAAACTCCCTGCCCCGCCCCACACAGACCATCACTCCTCCTCAGCCCGGTAGACGGCAAGGTGCGCCATGCACCAAGCCTTCAGTTCGTTCTCAAGGATCAAGCCGAAGCACGAGGACAAACTTGGCAGCAACACCAGGGCGGGCCGTGGGTGGCAGTGGGGTGGGGGGTCAAGGATTTGACTTTCAGACTCGGACCCGTAAGCGTTCAAAGCTCAGCTTCCCTCCCTTCTCCCCCCCGAGCCTGGGAAAGATTCTTTTACTTCTCCAAAAGGTAGTTTCCATAACCGAAAACGGAGCTAACACTGCCTGGGATCACAGGGTAATAAGCACTGCATGTGAAAAGATAAGTAGTGTTCTGAGCCCCAGGGCAAGTTTGCAGACAGACTGGAACCAAGACAAAATAAAAAGGAAACACTCTGGACAGTGACTTTTGGGTTTGTAGGGGCCATCAAAGCCTACGGCAGCTGACCTGGAGCCAGCAGCACCCGACTTAAGGAACAATGCACCTGACGAAACAAATCACAGGGAGGATTAGAGATACAAGTTGCTGGACAAACCTGTTTCTAAATTTTTTTTTTTTTTTTTTTTTTTTTTTTTTGTGGTGCCAGGGATCGAACTCAGGGCCTTGTGCTTGCAAGATAAGCACTCTAATCACTGAGCTAAATCCCCAGCCCCTGGACAAACCTGTTTCTAAAAGAACGAATGATGAAGCAAGGATCCTAGGTGCCAAGGAAGGCATCCACGGGACAGCACTTTGCCAGGAAATACGTTATCAGATCAGAGCTGAATGCCACTGATGTCAAAAGTCGGCTCTGGGTTACAAAACCAGAGAACATCTTTGGAACATGAATGACAGACAGCATCCTTAACGTACGCAGAGAGCTGGCAGATGTAAAATCATTCAAATAAAAGGCGACACCCACAGAAAAGAATGGACACAGCCGATAAATGGGAGCAGCAATGTTCAGCTCTTGGCCAGGCAACCGTCTACACCCTCCGGGGGTGCCGGCCCTAGTCTCATCTCTTTGGACGGCAGCCCCAGAACTGTGTAATTCACCCGCCACGCAGTAAGTGTTGCCGCTCGGTAAACAAGAGTAAAGACTAAAACAATGAGAATATTTTAATATTGGGCGATTTTTTTGTTTGTTTTGGTACTGGGGATTGAACACAAGACATTCGCACTGAGCTACATCCTCAGTCCTTTTTTTGTTGTTTATTTTGAGACAGGGTCTCACTAAGTCACTAAATTGCCCAGACAGGGCCCAAACTTGCAAGCCTCCTGTGTCGTCTTCCTACAGTGTTGAGATTACAGACATGTGCCACCATACCCAGTTTACTGGGGAGAGTTAGTTTTATTGATGTGTAACTGATATAAAATAAATTGTACATATTTAAAGGTGCAGTCTGTTCTGTTCTGTGTGCCTATCACAATTCAGTGTGAACATATCTATTATAATCCCTCTACTCTGTGCCACCACCCCTCACCAGGCAAACACTGATGAGTTTTTTTTTAATCACTAGAGATCAATTTCACTATAGATAACTGTATACTTTCTAGAGTTTCATATCAATGGAATCTAATAGCATGTAGTCTTTTTTTGTCTGGCACCTTTCACTCAGCATAATGACTTTGAGATTCACCCATGTCATCATGCATATCAATAGTTCATTCTTTCTTTATTGCTGAGTAGTACTCCACTGTGTGGATGTACCACAATTCATTCATTTACTCATTTGTAGACACAGACATGTGAGTTATTTTCAATTTGAGGCTATTACAATTAAAAACACTATAAACATTTGTACAAGCCTATATGTCTATTTATTTCTCTTTCTCTTAAATAAATACCTAGGCATGGAATGGCTAGATCCCAGAGTAGGTATACAGTGGAACTTTTTTGGGGAATGGGTGCTGCTGGGGATCGAACTCAGGGCCTTGTACTTGCTAGGCAAGCGCTCTACCACTGGGTTCAATCCCCAACCCCCACTGGAACTCTTTAAAGAACTGTCAAACTATTTACCAAAGTGGCTGGACCATTCTGAATTCCTATCAATGAGGGTCTCTGCATTTTTGCCCACCCTTGAGATAGCCTGTGTTTTAACTTTACCAGAAAATATCATAAACACTAAAGTAACATAATGACAAAGACAATTTTAGCAGTAAAATTTGCAGAAGAATTTTCAGTGTTGATTTTTCCATTCCCAATGCCCAGAGCTGGCCAGGTAGATAGGGAAGAACTCCGATGTCGATGGAGAAATGTAAATCAGCTCGGCTCCCAGAAACACCCTAAAACTTTTGACTGTACTTTACTGAGCAATTCTACTTTTAGAAACATTTCCTAGAAAATGAAAATGCATTCAAACACATACAACACAATGCTATTCATCTCATTAAGTTAATAATATAAACACCAAATCATGGAAACGTTATCAGGGAGAATTCAGACAGTAAATCCACCGGCAGAATGTTGGGCAACAATTGAAATTATTTCATGCAAGAGAATTTAGTGATATGGAAATTTTTCATGACAACAAAAGCTAAAATAAATCTCCCAAACACTCGGCGCAGCGCAATATCCAAGAGGCGGTTGTGGCTACAGGTGATAACACAGACTCTAGGGACACTCCAAGTTCAAGTCTCCGCTCTGACACATGACTCACAGGTTCTGATACCTTCTCTTCCAGCTGAGAAAATGTCATCCTTACATTCTTTCTGCCAAAAGAGCAAGCAAAGGGCTTGACACAAGCCCACCCAGGTTAAGTCCCTGATACTGGCTTTAAAAATACTAATAATGATTTTTACATGTTATTTTCCCTGAGAATCTTTGAGGGGGATTCTGTGTTAATGGAATCCCGAGCCTTTACATTGAGCTACATCAGCACCCCCCTTTCTGAAATAGCATCTTGGTAAGTCCCTGAGTTGTCCGGGCTGGGCTCAAACTTGTGATCCTCCTGCCTCAGCTGCCCACAGTTCTAGGATTACATATGCATAGCACCACGCCTTCCTCCTTGTGCATCTTGGTACATATTTTCATTCTCTGAAAATAAAAGTTAAGATCTAGAGTGGTTATTCTGGAGATACAAGGTTATTGGTGATTTCTTTTGCTTTGTATGTGCTTGCCAAACATTCTCCTCTAAACTCACATTAATTTCGTAATTAGTAATGGTGTCTATCAAACTGAGGTAGAATTTTAGCTGTGCGTTTTCCTCTGTGTTATTTTTCTTTTGATTTTTTGGGGAGGGCGGGGTGCTGGGGATCAAACTCAGGGCCTTGCGCTTGCTAGGCAAGCACTGTACCACTTTAAATCCCCAACCTGTCTTTTGATGTTTTTATGTTCAACATAGATTAAACTTCTTAAAGTTTTAGAAAAACCTAAAAGTTAAACATATAATTGTCCTATGACCTAGTGATTCTACTTCTAGGTACACACCTAAAAGGACGGCAAGCTGAGACTCAGACATTTGTACACTGATGTTTATAGCCACACAAGGGTACATATCAGATAAATGGATAAACAAAATGTGGCACACACCTACAACGGATAATTTTTCAACATTTAAAAAGAGCAAGGAAATTCTGACACAGGCTACAACACAGATGAAGCTCAAGAACATTACGCCAAGTGAAACAGTATTTGAATTTTTTACTAATATTTCAAAACAAGAAACTGTCACATAAAAATCTAGTTTCTAGGCTTTGCTTGGAAAATTAGAAGACTGGGCACCTGGGCCCACACAGAAACAAAAAGGTGCAGAGTTCCCTTTATACGGTGCCAGCCTGACACACAGAATTCACCACACTACAGTATACCTTGGTGCCTCTGTTAGGAACACCTCTGAAGGTGGACACTAAGATTTAGACCCCTCACCCCAGTGCCTGGCACAAAGAATACTGGCTGTAAAATGGATGGTTGGAAATGACAACTGGTTTAAAACATACAATTACCTGAAGCTAAAGCAAAGGTAGAAGAGCCACATTCTGTTGATAGAGCTGCCCACAAAATGCACCTTCCATATCAACAGTGAAAATGTAAGGTGGATGCCATCCGGGACCTTTGGTAACACCTCCCAACATTGTAAAGCCACACAGTCTTTGACCCAGCTATTCCACTCAGAGGTCGGGCACACGAGCATGTGGGCATTTGTACACCATGTTGGGAAGAGTGGTAATCACAGCGATAGTGTGTAGAAGCTGGAAACAATCTAAATGTCTATCAACAAGGATTGAGCAAATAAATGACCCATCTAGACAAAAGAATATTCTGCGGCTCAAAGGGATCTACTCATGCAGATACAGAACAATCTTTACGGCTAGCTGAGAAAGATAAAATACAGAAACGTGCATGGCGCATGGACCCTGTGTAGATTAAGAGGATGGGAATGTCGCTGTTTGTGTGGCATCCACATTCGCTAGTAAAGGCTCAGAACCTGGTTTACACCTCGGCGTTATCAGCATTTTACATCAGGTAGTCCCTGGCTGTGGGCAGCTGTCCTGTACATTGGAAGTTCTCTGGCTTCTGCCCACTAAATCTCAGTAATACCACTTCAGTGGTATTACTTTGACAGTCACAAGACTGTCAAAAATGTCTCTGGACATTGTCAAATGTCCCCTACAGTCAAAAATCACCCTGGATGAGAAACACTGGCAAAGAACCTCTACGAAAGAACACACTAGAAACCTGTAACTGAGGCTGGCTCTTGAGATGGAAAGTAGGAGACCGCAAGCCAGGGGCAGGAGAACTTTGTTTTCACTGCTGTTGTTGTCGTTTGGGTGGGTGTTTGTCAGTCCGTCCTGGGGACTGAACCCAGGGCCTTCACGCCCAGCTACATCCCGAGGCCTTTTCTTATTTTTTGTTTTGAGACCTTTTTGTTTTGAGACCTTTGTGATTCTTCTGCATTCACTTTTGAAACATGAATATTGTAAAACAGTTTCCTTTATATTGTTCTCGTGAGCTCAGATGCCTCCAAATAGAAAAATTCTACACATTGGTGAGAAATTCCCTTTTCTCCTTTAGTCTTTTTTTCTTCCCAGTGCTGAGGCTCAAACTCACGGCCTTGTGCTTGCTAGGTAAGTGCTCCGCCACTAAACTAAATCCCCATCCTTCAGTCTATTTATTAAAATAACTGGATTAAACCACAGATGATGTGATCCATGCAATTTACCACGTGGTAAAACTGAGTCCAGAAAAGGAAAAAGTCCAAGACCATCCAGTTGGTGACCAAGTCCCCTGACTCCTAGGCTCTGTGGCCACTCGGATGCCCTGCACACACAGTAGACAGTGGACGTTCACCATCGGCTGGAAGTTCAGAGTCCTGCCTCGGAGGCGGAGCCCCAACCGTCTCTCTCCGCCTCTGCTCCATGACATCAGATGCTGCAGATGGGGCTCCCCTCTGGCCCAGACATCTGACAGGGGACCAGTTTTAACTGGAACCTTTAGGTGTCACAGCCTCCATTCTCCTGGTAATTTACCTGTGACTCGTAAGTGTTACATACACAGCGTATGGAAAGTACTTCCGCCTACAATCATATTGAGATAGAAGCCCTATTTAGAAATGATGACCAAGTTTTACAGATGACAAAACAGCTTCAGACACATGTATTAACTTGTCTGCCATCACATGCTAATCAATGGTAAAGCCAAGTTTTGGAAATCAAAATCAACCAAACTTTTGCTTGCCTGCCTGCCTGCCTTTCTACCTCCCTTCCTTCCTTCCTCCTTCTTCTCCTGGTGTTGGTGGGGGTGGTTAATGGCACTGTAATCCAGGGTCTCACACATGCCAGGCAAGCACTCTACCACTAAGCCACATGCCAGCCCAGACCTTTGCTTTTGGGGTGCTAGGGGGTTGCTGGGGCTCAAACTCAAGGCCCTGCACTTACCACTCACCGATGAGAACTTATCAATAATAAAAATAACTTCCCAATTAAGGGATCAAATTCTTAATTGAGAAGACAGACTAGTAAATGAGATCACAAGTAAAGCATGTGGCTAATACATGCAAGGCAAGTGTTAGCCATTATGAGGGGCCAGATAGCTTCAAATTTAGAGGAAAAAAGGTATAATCTGGAGTGAGACGTGACATAGCTGCTTATATTATTTGGTTTCACAAAGTTTTTTAAACCTGTGAATTCGTTTCCAGCATTTCATAATTAGGACACTCACACAAATAATCTAGACAGGCGGCACCTGTGAGCTGTGGGCCCGCAGCCCCCTGAGGACGGTGAATCCTCTCTGGCCCCCCTCAAGTTTCTTTCGCCTGCCTGGAGTGAGGCCTTGGGGTTCACCATTTCTCACCAGTGGTTGAGAGAGAAGGTTCTAGAATGGCTTGGCCCTGGCACTGGTACCTTCTGGCCGGGCAGAATGGGGCAGATAATTTCACCTTTCTGAGTTCATCTCCTGGAACTGTGGATGGCTGAAACAAAACAATCTGCATAAGAAGCCCTTGGCACCTGGTGCTGGCCACCTGAACACCTCTCAGTATCTATTAGCTCTTTCGTAAGGCGTGACTGTGTTACTATTCAGGGCAAAAGAGACTCAGCAGATGGGATTAAATTAAAGCTTTCAAATGGAGATTGCTGTGGTTGAAATGTGTCCCCCAAAAAGCATGTATTGGAAACTTAAACCCCAGTCCACTACTGTTGGCAGGTGGGGCCAAACATGAGGGGATTGAGGCAGAGGCAGGGCCTGGTGGCTGGATTAACATCGCCGTGGCTGGGGTGGGTGGTTGTAAAAAGAGCTCGGCCCCTCTTGCGTGCCTGCTCTCACACTCTGAGCCTTCTACCTTCCACCATGGGACAGTGCAGCAAGAGGCTCTCCCCAGATGCTGGTACGGCGCCCTTGGACTTGCCAGCCTCTGGAACCAGGAACAGTTTCTGTTCATTTCTGTGAGATTCGGTGATAGCACCAAAAAAGGGACTGAGAGACAGATTCTCTTAGAGTATCCAGGTGACTGGAGGGCACCACAAGCTCCTTACCCTGAAGGGGGGCAGGGTGTGCTTGGGCGGGGAGGAGGAGCCAGGACGGAGGAAGGCAGGCCACCTCGCAACTGGCAATGCATGCGGGGATCCTCCCCTAAAGCTTTCAGGGGAGCCAGCCCGGCCAGCCCGTTTCAGACTTCTGACCTCTAGCACTCTACCACAACAAATTTGTTTTGTTGTAAACTCTTGGCCAGTTTTTTTGTTCTCTTTTTTGTCCCCCGTGCGTACTGGACCCAGGGTTTGGAGCATGCTAAGCCTGTGTTCCACCACCATGCTGTACCCCCAGCCATGTGGCAATTTCTGACAGCAGCAAGAAGAAACTAATCCATGACGAGCGCCACAGCCTACTCCTATAATCCCAGCTACTCGAGAGGCTGAGGCAGGAAGATGGCAATTTTAAGGCCAGCCTGGACAGTTTAGCGAGACCCTATTTCAAAAATAATCCAT
>PVJO010024510.1:0-24252 GCA_004026905.1 Hystrix cristata | reverse complement strand
TGTGTGTGTGTGTGTGTGTGTGTGTGTGTGTGTGTGTGTGTTAACCTAGTGAGTATTCTTTTTATTATATATTGAAAGGAACTTGGCAGGAGTAATTTTCTTCTAAAAAACTACATATTATGTTTATTCACTTATATTACATACAACAAATCTAATAAGACCTAATGAGGACAAGTTATTATTTGCTAATCCAACAAAGTACTTTGTTTCAGTCTTGTTCCAATATATTAATATTTCATTTCTCCTAAGCTTAGATCATGCCCTCTGTTTTCTTTTGAAAAAACCATGGCAGAGAGTAGGATGACCCTGGGGCAAGGTAGGTTTATGTGTGCTTATGGGATGGAGAGTTATAATGACTATGTGTGTGTGTATCAAGATACCAAAGACCAGACAGACATAAGTCAAGTAACAAGTCAACCATAATTAATGGAAATAACCAGACGATGGGTTTATTTTCATATTATAGTCACACCCCAGTTCTCTTCAGCTTCTGAACTCATCAAACCCAGTAGCTGTTGAATTTTGATGATAACGTTAGTATCGTAGTAGTTCACAATGGTGCACAACCCCCACATACTTGTAGTTACAGTCCCCTACTTTTGTGCATTTTAAATGTTAATTATAGGTTGCAAAAAGGTTAAGAGTGATGTCTCTAAGTCAAGAGGCTTATCTTAGCCAGGAATAGCTTTAGTATTCACCCAGTAAAATGAGAAAGTTGAGGAACTTTCACAAATTATTTCCAATTACATTTTTTTTTGTGCGTGTGTGGAAAAATTTCTTCTATACTTATTGGTTTTGGCACTTATCATGAGTATTGGAATGAATTAATAACAAGTACCAAGATGTCTTAGTCACTTTCATAGTGCTGTAATACATAACCATGACTTAAAGCAGAGATTTATTTGGCTAAAGTTTCAATAGATTCAGTCCGTCGTTGGCCGGCTTCATCCCAAGTCCTTCCATGGTGAAAGGGTATGATGGAAGAAGGCTGTTCAACCTATGGCAGTCAGGAAGTAAAGAGAGAGAGAGAAAAGGGAGGAGCTGGGGACATATGTGACCTTTCAGGTCATACCCACAGTGAACTTCTTCTAACCAGACTATACCTCCTAACAGCATATTCACCTACTGAACTATCAATGAATGCATCCACTGATAAGAATAGATCCCTCGTGATCCAATCACTTTCCAAGCACATGAGACTTTTAGGGGATATTTTAGATCTAAAACATAGCATTCTGCCCTCAGCCCACAAAAGACTTATATCATATATCTCATTATATAAAATATATTTAGTTCATTTCTAAAAGGTTCTAAAGTTTTAATGGTTCTAGCATTGAAGTCCAAGTCCAAAATCTCCTCTGAGACTCAAAGCAAATTCTCAGTTGAGAGCCTCTGTAAACATCAAAAAGGAAGTTAAATATTTCCAACATACAATGGTGTGGAGTAAACATTCCTATTCCAAAAGGGAGAAATAGGGGAGTAGAAAAAAAAAGGAACTGAAGCAAGACCTAAACACAGCAGGTTATGCATAAAATTTTATATTCCATGTCCAGCACCCGGGGCAAGTTGTAGCAACGCGTGAACTTCAAAGGACTGGAGTGTTCCTACAGCATTGCTGGTTACAGCCCTCAGGGCCTCTCACTGAGCTTCCTTTTAATGTTAATCTTTTTTGGCAAACTTGCTCTTTATGGCTCCAACTTTGCAGACACGTTCTTTTTAATGAGACTGCACACATTGACACCTGAATTTTACTCCTGATTTTCAGGATAGATCTGGCTCAAGGAATCCAACTGTACCCATGCCACAACCTGAACATGGTGCTGTTTGAAATTTCCTCCACAAGGTTTATTAGTCCACCACCCTTAATTTCAGCCTCCCACAAAATCTCAGGTCATGGGCAAAATGAAGACAAAGATTCTACCATGTCGTAGCACCCATGAACTCTTGTTCAATTGCTAATGGAGTCTGTTCCCACCTGAAATCCCCTATGCCTGGTCTATACATGCCCATGACTTAAAACAGAGGTTTATTTTGGCTAAAATTTCAATGGATTCAGTCCATCATTGGTTGACCAAAGTTCAGAAGACCAGATAAGTCCATATTCTTAGCAACATTCTGGTTTTCTGAACTTTGGCCAAAATCTCTCATCAATTGCTGCTTACTCTTCTTACAGCATTCTAAATCTTCTCTAGCAAGCATCTCCAAACTTTTCCAAATGCCTCTTACAAGCCAGTTCCAAAAGTTTCTGAACTTGATGGTCAGGTGTGGTCACAATGACAACCCCACTCCTACCAATTTCTGTTTTGGTCACTTTTCTGTCACTGGGACAAAACATCTGACACTCACAACTTAAAGGAGGAGATGCTTATTATGCATGGGGAATGGGTATAGTTCAAAACAGATGCTCAATCTGTGGCAGCCAGGAAGCAGAGAGAGAAATGAGAAGCTGGGAACAGGAATACATCTTTCTATGTCTCCCCGTCCCCAACAGCACATTCAGCTTCTGAACTCATCAGTGGGTGAGTCAGCCCACTGATCAGTAGAGTGCCTCACAATCCAATCACCTTCCAAACACTTGAGATTCAGGGGATGTTTCGGGTTTAAACCATAACGGGTACGATTGTATGCTTTATGTATGTACAAACAGAAAATGAATTTATTCTGTGAAAATACTGTAAAAAATAGGCTTAAGAGGTTAGTAACTAAAAACATAAGTACTGCTTTGATATAGAAGTTATTAAGAAGCTACAAATAGTTTTTTTTTTTTTTTTTTGAGTGCTGGGGATCGAACTCAAGGCCTTGTGGTTGCTAGGCAAGTGCTCCACTGCTTGAGCTAAATCCCCAGCCCCTACAAAGAGTTTTGATGCAGCATTATTTTTTGCAAATTTTAATTGAGAAAAATATGTTCTGTGTTTAATAAGCAAATTTCTCCATTTGCAAAGAAAGAATGTGCTTAGAGTTTACTATTCTAGTGAACTTATCTGATTAGAAAATTTGCTTGTCTTACTTGTGGCACTTGAAATACTTTTGGCTCATCTCTTTCCTCTTCATATTACCACACAGATTTGTGCCGAAAAAAGAAACTAAATATTTCAGTTATTGCAGGCTTGGTCATAACAGTCATAGATCTGACTCAAATAAAATGATGGAAGCAGTTAATTGTCTTCATAAAGTGTGGTCTAAGCAATGGGTAACTACGTATCTTGAGTTTTCTTAACGTTCGACCAACTGTTAGAGGAATTTGATCAGTCGATAGGTAGGCAAATAAAAAATACACCAGTTACGTACGGAAATTGATTCAAGGGCTATACACCAAATAACAAAACTTGAAAAATGCGTAAGTTAGAGAAAACAGGATGGAAATCTGCAGATTGTAAACACATAGCATGCTTGCAAAAAAGGAAAACTCCTAATTCTTCATAAAGGCTTCTATTTTACCTTCAAAGAATTTCTACCCCAAATAGTTATAAATAGGCAAAAAGAATTATTTTAATGTATTCTTTTCATTTTCTTGAAAATTTCATTTTGAGGGACACTCTATTTAAATTCTTAAGGATATAATGGCCAAAAATTTTATTACTCCCATTAGTTAAACAGTTAATTTAAAGAAATGATCAAAGATACACAATTTAGTGAAAGGAATGACTTGAATTAAGATGTGGGCAATTTTAATCAAGACACGCTATATTCAGTAAACTCCATAAGATCAGTGAAGGGAAAAATGTATTAAGGTTAATCAGTTTTGAAGAAATGTAACCAGTAGATAATGTGCCCTGATTTTTTCACTGTGACAGGTGTAATAAGCACAATCACTGTTCATCTATATTTCACTGGGCATAAATGCAAATTTCCCATTTTCACAGAAGAGAGAATTTTATTATATTATATTGATTTAGAAATAATTCATTAACCTCTACTCCTTCTTTTTCTTTACATATCAATCTGTCTCTATTCAAAGCTTTATCTTCATTTTTCAACTGGTTACTATGAAGTGTCTTATATTGTACGCTATTAAAAGACTTTCTTTTATACATTCAGCTTTGTCATTCTTGGCACAAAACTAGTGCTTGTTTTCTTTACATTTTTTTGGATATTGTTTTGATGTTGAGAAATGCTTGTTATATTTCCTTAAATTTGAGCTATGTTATAGTTTCATATAATGTAAAATACTGAACCCTTTTATGGAGCTTGACCAGTTTTTGAAACTGAAATACGGTTATGTGTCAATATTTTCTTCTTTGCCACACCAAGTCAGTATAACCATAAATGCAGGTGGTGGGCATGCGTCCATTACATTAAATCAGTGGCTTTCACACGGGGCTAAGATACGGGAAGGTGGCTATTATCTAATGCCTGTCCTAGCAACGTGGGACATTTGACAATATCTGGAGACTTTCATTATCATGCTGAGTGAGTAGGTGAGAACTGTTACTGGTAAAAAAGGGATAGAGGTATAGGATGCTGCTTAATAGCTTACTATGTGCAGGTGTCTCCCTAAAATAGTTATCTGGCCCAAAATGTTGACAGTGATTGGAATTGAGAAATCCTGGATTAGATTGTTTATATTGAAGTTTAGGGTCCATTATGTCTCAGAAGTGTAAAACTGGGTACAATCAAATTCCTTCATCCCTCCTCCTTCCTTCTATAAAAGTTAAACTTTGAACATTAAATTAACAGAGATTTATGCACAAGGATACTTCTCCAAAATTTTATTTATAGTAGTAAAAGGTAGAAAATAATCTAAATATCTAATGATATAAGATTTATTAAAAAAATTTATAGGATTAAGTTTGGCTATTTCATACATGTAAATGGAATATTATGTAGCCTATAAACATACTTGTATATTTTAACATGAATGTTGGTGTCATATGGAAAGTATATAAAGTGAAAAAATATTACAGTATAGTACATATATAGGGAGAGCTATATTAGGAAAATGTACCTGTTTATTTATTAGAGAATAAAGCTGAAAAAGTGTCACTTGGTTAGCGCTGAGCATTCTGGAGTTAGTATGTACTTTTTAATGATGAAAATGGGGATGGAATTTTTTAAACGTGTGACTAGCAAGACTTGCTGTAAGACTGAAGTATATGTGGTTGAGAACAAAACCTAGGCTAGCAAAAACATACGACCACCAATCTTTGCCACAAAGGTATGTGTGACTTTGGACCTCAGTTTTCTCATTTGTAAATACAATGCTCTCTTTGAATCACTGGTTTGAAGATTAAATGGTACTTAGCTGGTCAGACTTAGCTCTCTCCACCTTTCCTTCAAATTTAAGTCATTATTTTGAGGATTTTTGAAGGTGTTTCTTTTTTTATATACTCTCTACAGTGACTAGTAGAGACCACAGATCTTAGTGAGAAACATGCTAATTAATTTGAGTTTGCACTGGAAAACTTGTTTTGAAGCCACACTCCTATCCCCACCATTATGCCGGCTCCCCTTTTCAAGTCTGTTCAGTTAGGTTCAATTTCCCTCATAACTATTAATGGAGTATTTATTTATTTAATAAACACAGATAGGAATAAGATACGTCTTTATCAAAATCTCACACCCTGGCAGGCAAGGCAGATAGATGTAAGAAACTCTAATACAAGACTGCAAAAGAGGTGCAAACCATGAAGTTAAGTTGACGTGTCAGTGAGGGACGACAGCATTTTGTAAAATGGAGAGCTATAGCTGGTGTAAGCTCCACGAGGAGAAGTCAGTGGTAGGAAAGGAGACTCTTCCACGTATTCCCTTTGTATTGCTCAGTTACATTGACAGTTTAGAACTGAGGCTGCTTCACCAGTGCTAAAAGTTCTGATGTGAATGGCATATAGTGGAGTGAATAAGAAAAATGAGAATTAGCCTGCAAAAGATGATTTAGACAACATTAGATTGGTCCCTGATAGCAAGCTAAAGAAACCAAATTTTATCTGGTGCACAGTGGAGAATCATTCAAAGTTCTTAATGGAAAAGTGCATAAAAATAAGGTGATTATCAAGAACATGTAGCCAAATTTAAAGATTATTTCATATTATCGAAAGGAAGACTAACTTACTACTACGTATTCTCCTTGAACAAAGCACATGTGAAATGAGTACTTTTGTAACTAATTAGAACTGAAGAATTTGGGACAAAATTATTGACCACATGGACAGTATTTTATGCCATAATCATGATAAATATTGATTGAAGGTATAGTGATAATGATTGATTCCTGAATAATTTTATTATTTCTATCTCTAAAATGATCAAATAGAATTAATCTGTGGAATTCATCTATTATACAGCTGAGAAATAAATTATCAGACGTAAATTATTCATTTTAAATTTGCCAAAGAAAGAAATATGATTTTTGAGACATACTTTTGAGTATATATTTCATGTGGCCAATCTCTAGGATTTTCTTTTGAGGAGATTACTCTCTTGGCTTATAACATCATGAGTAAATTCATTTTCAGGAAGAAGAAAATCCTACTTTAATGGTTAAAAAAATTAGTCCTTCCCAATTCTGACTTCACTGCTTATGTTATTAATTTTACAGAACAGCCTGAGGAAGCAAATAAAAAGAGTTTGCTTATCTGACAAAAAATATACTAGATCAGAGGACCTGTCCACATTCTTTTTAGATGATTTTGTGGAATATGTTGGCCTATTACCAAAATACATATTTTAAGAATTATACTTCTTTTTAAGCAGGGGTTTGCAGTCCATTTCCAAGTCTAAGGTGATTTAAATTACATGATTTCTCTGTGCATTTCAAATAAGGTTTTTAATATTTTAGTTTTAAGTAATAAAATGCCATTCAAGTGTGTAATTTATTACTAAGCCCATTAATATTTATAGCCAAAAAATGATTTTCCTGAATGGTGGAAAAAAACCACTCAAGATCATTTCTTGTCCAGGAAGAAAAAAGCAACAACAATAAAGAATCTTGTGAGAGAAATCTATTGAACAAATACTTTTTCTTAGATGAATAGCATAAACTTTTTCATTAAATTATTTTCTATGGGATTCTGCACTGATTCTAAGTTTAACAGGTATATTATGTGTGTGGAGATGTTTATGGAGTTGTGGTGCACCCTGTAAACTCTGACATTGGAAACTTTCTTTTGAAGGGAAAAATTTAACTCAATGAACACACCCTTTTCTCTATTTAAGTGTGATGCTCACGGATCACAACCATTAATTTATTCACTCAGTAAATGTTTTTTCAGACCCCAATATGTATGAGGCACTATTCTGGCATTGAAAATGCAATAGTAGAAAGTCAAACCACGAACTTTAATGTTCTTATGTAGCTTATGTTTCAATGAAAATTGGGAAGTATTTTGTTTTAATTTATGTTAGTGAATCAAAGCTATAACTCCTCTTTTATGAATATAATTCATTCTCAAATTTTGTGAACTTTTAATAAGCTTCTACTATGTGCCAGGACTGTATTGCACCATGAAGATCTTGTAAGGAAAAACACCAGAATCAGTACTTTGAAGAAGTGAGGATCATTTCTTTATTTCTATTCCCATCCCAGGGCTCTATCTCCCACTTGACTTACCAGAGTAGCCAATCTGGTCCTATCCCTGCTTTCAATGGCTAAACTCCCAATCTGGGATGAAATCAGGATGAAACCACTGTCAGAGTCAACTTCCTGAACAATTCTTCTATTGTGTCATTACCTGCTCGAAAATCTTTACCATTCAACTATTGTCTATGAGGTCCAAGTTGAGTACTAAAATCTGGGGGCAGTTGGTGTCAATCCACAAAGAAGAACCATTGCGAATAAGCTGTTATTTTAGGAGTAACACCTAAAATATTGGACAAGAAGGCTGAGGAACTGAAGGTATGAAGGCTGAGCTGCAGCATGATGGGGTTCCTCAGTAGCCCTCCTGAAGTCTGAGTCATCCCTGCTGGAGTGAACCTTGCAAGAGATCAGCGAGAGAGGCCCGTGGAAGGCTCTCCTTCAGGGTGTGCATGTGCGTGTACGTGTGTGCCTGTGTGGGTTCTGATGTGTCTGGGAGCAGAGCTGAATGTAGAATTGAGGAGAGTAAGGATTCATACCATCTCCCACCTTCAGGAGCCATTAGAGGGCAGCGGCTGCTGACTCCTTTCCTTCTTCCAAACTTACTGAGAAAATGTTTGTTTTGGCAAACTCTAACCTAAAGCTATAAAAGAAGAGAATTCTGTGAAGCTTAGTTGCAGTCTTGTCAAGTTGATATAGTACAGTCTTCGCATTTGACAATACTATCTATCATTCTTATCTCTTCTAATTTCCCAATATCAGATAACTTTTTGCTTCTCTCATACTGGTTTCCTTCATTTCATATTCAGCAGATTATTGCTACTGCTGGACTTTTAAAATGTCATCTAGTATATCTGGAATACTTATCTAACTTCTCTTTGACAATCCAATTGAACCCCAGTTTACAGAAGCTTTGGCACTTTTCCTAGCAATTTTGTTCACGTTTGTGAATCTTACTTGTATTTGAAATTCTCTTTCTCAATAATTTGAAGAAAGCAGTCAAATTTTGAGAACTAGACAGCTAACACTGTGAAAAATAGATTTATTCAAAGAAAAAGTTCATTGACGTTGTTAAGAATGGTTGTGATCAAATATTGGGAGGTATAGAGTTGCGTGGATTATATAGATTATAGAGGATCCAGTTACAGCAGAAACCTAAAAATGGGAGAATAAAACATGAGCTGCGTGTACTGGTCAGTTGTCCTGTCTTTATGAGAAAAAGTACCTTAAAGAAGGATAGGTCTATTTGGCTTATTCAGATTTAGCTGGCTCCAAGGCAGAAATATCATGGCAGAAGGGCTTGGTGGAAGAAAACTGCTCACCTCATGGCTGACAGGAAGCAGAGCAGATGAACAGCACCAAGAGAGGAAGTGGCCAGGGACCAGATGTAGATTCAAGGTCACGCCTCTAGAACCCATCCGACAGACCCAAAAGTGTGCTTTCCTAATAATGCCCTAGGTGGCTCCCAAACCCATTACAGTGACAATTAAGCTAAACCATCACACTGAATAAATGCATAATATTTTTAAATATGGTGGTCCTAGACATATAGATGGATGAGGAATAAATGGAATATTCACCAAATGGCAAGGGCAAGGAACAAGATTAGAACCCAGGTCTACACACAGCCAAAGTGTTTGTAAGAAAAACCAGTGAATTATACTTCAATAAAGCTGTTTTATAAAAAGTTGAAAAAAGAAAATTTCGGTTTTCAGTTTTCAATATGATCTCATACTGATATCTGTGAAAACAATGATAATAAAGAAAGTAGCAGATGTTGTTATATTGCTTGACTCATACCAGACTCTCTTGTAAGTGCTTTCCATATGTTAAGTAATAATCTGCCCATCCTCCAGAGAACTCATTACTATCTCCATTTTTACAAATAAAGAAATGTTATGCAAAGAGGTTTATTTTTTTGGCCACATTATCATTAGCTAGTAAAATGTTGAGGTGGAATTCGAAGTCAGTCTAACTTCAGAATCTATGGCTTTTGACACTGTATTATATTGTTTCTCTATTTAAGAGACATTTAATTTGTGGAGTTAATAAAAGTAATAATAAAAGTAAAAGATTTTTATATCTCTTTCGACTATCAGTGAATATTGTAAGATCTCAACATGTAGCAACATCAGCCCCTTAACCTGGAAATCCGAGAAGTCCTTCTATCTTCCTACCCTCATGTTCTTCACTTTGGTGTCTTATGTACCCTTGTACTTGTCAGCTCATCAAACTAGAGTGGCAGATTGAGCTTCACAGTGGAGCTGCCTCAGTGTAAGGAGGGCACTGGTCAGAAATGTGAAACCTCAGTCGTCTGTCCTTTACTCCTGCACCAGAAGGGGGTGAATACGCACATCAAAGCCCGAGAAAACCTTCTTTAGATGTCTTTCACAAAAAAGGCCTAGCACATCTACTCAACATTTTCACAGGTCATTGCTACCTCTGACTCAATTCGCTGCACTAGCAGCCTACCAGACGTCACATCATGTCATCTGTAGAGCTTAAAAAATAGATCCTTGAGGACACCCTAGATTTACTGAATCATACTTCCTGGGAAACAGAATTAGTGTTTGAAAGTGTCTTGAGTTTGTCTGAAGTAATGTTAGAGTTGGACCCTTTGATGTAGACGCTAATGCTTTTCCATCCTCCTCCTAGAATTTGGGAGGAATTGTATGATGAAATTCCACTCTTTCATCTAGGTCCAGGTCACCTTCCGTCACAGGCTTTGCGCAGTTCTGTGGATGAATTTTTCCCATTTTTCATCATATTAAACATGTTTCTGTCCTTGTATTAACCTATTTATATTTCTATCTTACATTTTGGGTAGATTTTAAAACAGATGTTCTCTATATTTTTATACAATAAATAAATAAATAACAGATGTGTTATGAGCATACAGTAACATTTAGCAATAATTTAATTTCTTACTGTTGACCATGGCTTTTTTATGTTTACTTTTTTTTCATGGTAGAGCTCTCACGGTCACATTCTTTTACAGTTCAGTGTGGAAGAAAGGCCGAAGAATTGGTTTACTGTAACAAGTTGGGCTCATTTTTTATGACAAATATTTCAAATATTTGTAATTATGTATTACTAGAAAATATGTAAAGACAAATTATCCTTTTAAATATATTTCATACACAGTTCATCATATTAAAAATTAGCTAATATACTTAATTTGTTCTTAATTTAGTTATAAAAATCGGTATTTAGTTTGACCTACTATTTTCCAAAAGTCCTATTTGTTCTTTTCCTTAGAGATGTCTGAATGACCTGATTGTTTAAAGTAATGAAAAAATGTATTTTGGAATTTTCTAAAGGAGAGTTATTTTAGAATGAGGAATAAATAGGACTATACTCTGACTTTCTTTGCCTTTATATATTTTTTGAAACACGGCCTTTTTATAGAATTAAGGGCATTAGAAACTTCAAAGGGTGACTCATAGGAACTACATTTTCAACTTCCACTTCTAAATTTAGACTTACCCTATGGAAGTCAGAAATTGAGTTTTCTGTGCATACAGACAGTCTCCAGATTACTTAATTTATAATTGCTCCAGCTATTTAGCATAACAAAGTTACCTAAAACAATGTGGAAATGAGGCCATCTGGCCATGAGATAACATAAACAAAAATGAGTGAAAATCTTTCTTGCCATGTAAAAAACTTCTTTGTTCTTAGAAACATACTTTGCTACTGCTGCAATCAGATGAAATATCCACTACCTGTGTAGATTCTAGGGTTCATCTAACCTAAATGTAAAACAAAGTTGTCAATTTTGGACAACACAATCAAAGGTATAATTATAGGAAAAATATGTAAGCATAATACATCCTCTTTAAAGATAATAAGAGTAAAATTTTCCTTGGCTTTAGCAACAAATATACCTATTGGTTGTGCTGAAGATGAGAAACATCGCTTGAAGTAAACCTTTCGAACTACTGTACAGAACAAAATGTGTGGCTGCAAATTTCAGCTACTAAATTTAGCAGGAGGACTTGGGCAAGGATGACACTGAAATGTGAACCAAGTTTAAATACTGCATGCTTTCTCTTATATGAGAAATCCAAAATATAAACAAAGAGCAAAATAAAAGATAGATAATAGGAAGTAGGGAGATGGTTTTCAAGTGGGAAGAGGAACAAGATACCGTGAGAGAGAGTAGGGAGGGGAGAAAAAGAGGATAAGAAAAAGAATGAGAAACAAATGGAGATAGTTTTTGCAAATGAGAAAGGGACCAGGAGATGGAAGGAGTGGTGGGAAAGGAGAGGGGGAGGAGATGAAGAAAGAATTAAGATGTGTTATGTACATGCTCCAACTCCTCATGATAAATGTACTGATAATCATGTGCTGCAAACTTGTGCCTATAAAAATTTAAAAATTAGAATCGATTCATAAAATATTTAAAATTATATATTTCATATGAATAGAGTTGCATATTTAGCTCACTTCAGCAAGTGGTTACGTTCAGAATTGTAGAAGCCAAAAACTGGGGAGTTTAGAGATATGCCAGATATGAAAATGATTTTATAGTATTAAAAATAGGATTAACAAAATAAAGACTGATGACTGGGAAATATTCTGCTTCATTTATAAGTTATCAAATCAATAGATTAAAAGGTATAAAACTCACCAGAATTTTGTTTTTTGTTTTTTTGTGCATTTCTTTGTTCGTTTGTTTTGAGACAGGGTCTCACTGTGTAGTTCAGGCTGGCCTTGAACTCACTATGCAGCACAAACTAGCCTCAAACTAGTGGTGATTCTCCTGCCTCAGGTTCCTGAGTGCTGGAATTACAAGTGTGTGCCACCATGTCCAGGTTAAATATTTTGAATGGCTTAAATATGTTTTCCATCAAATGAACTAATCAGTGGTTTGAATCAACTGAATTTAGTATCACCTGAAGGAAGGAGTTTATTTTTTTATCCAGGAACTTAGGTTAGAGGCAAGAAAAACATAAATAAAACCAAAAATCCCCACAAAAAAACCACATTGCCAATCAAATGATTGTACTAACTTCTAAACATCTTCATTTCTAATCCCCTACCTCAGCTCTACCAAATTTATTCTTTAAAACTGGTCCAGTTTGCTTTTCCTAGGTGGTATCATTTAATTCTATACCTTTAATTACCACTCGCATATACGTTGATGATTCTTAAGCCTAATTCTTCACCAGATTCTCACCTGAGCTAGAGGTTCCTGTATCCACCAACACTTTGGCTGGCTGTAATTGTTTATCTCATAATGAGCTGTACTCTCAACAAGCCCAAAGCGATGCCATCACTTTGTAATTTTGCCTGGTGTGTTCCCCCCACCGGCCTTTCCGCTTGGCTTTTCCAACTCAGCGCCGAAGAGCAGCACGGTTCGGCCTCTGCCAGGAGCCCCCCGTGACTTCCACAAGGAGGAAGGACTTCTGAGGAAACCAGCTGGGAGATGAAAACTGGTCTCCAAATGAATGCTAAGTTAAAGTAATTTCATTGACAGGTAATTTCTTTGTAGGTTTTATGAAAGAACATTTCTCTGTGTTCCTGGTAGAGTAGGACCTGGAGATGAGGACCTCGGGTCACATTGTCTCAGGAGCTGGGCTAGCAGCCGGTGTCTTGTTTTGGTGATATATGTGGTCAAGAGTTTCTACATAAGAAGAAAAGATAAAATATTTATTAAATGTATTAGTTTCTTGTTGTTTCGACAACAGATGAAGACTTACCTGGTGGTGTAAACAAATACGGATTTGTTTTTACTGCCTATTGACTCACTAAAATGTTGAAAATGTTTATCAACTAGTAAGCCTTAATTCTATGAATCAAAATACTAAAACCTACTTAAGAAAACAGATAAAAAGAACAACCTTTGTTATTTGTATTTGATGCCTGACAGTCAACCATAGAACTATTGTGCATTGGAAACTAGAACAGGTCAGAAATAACACGAAAAGTCTTGGAGCTGAGATCTCAGAGTGAGGAAGGGAAGTCCGAGTAGGAGTTTGAGATGTGGAGGAGGATTACTCCGGACGGGAGCTGTCCCTGAAATACAGGAAGAAATAATTCCACATTCATGCTTTGCTCAGCAGATGAACCCTGGGCAGCCCCAGACTGACACTAGTTGGTACTACAGAATTCATACTTTGAAAGTAAGGTACAGCAATGCACCTGGCGGGATAAACAGAAGAAATCACTATCAGTCCTACAAATAACGAAGTTGACTCATGCTGGGACCCAACATGGTTCCCCATGTTTCCCTTACAAGAACTCCAGGCATTTGCAAACCTTAGAAGCCTGAATTACGTTTTTGTGGCCTTTCGCCTGAATTACATTTTTGTGGCCTTTCGGAAAGAACACGCTTGATCAATGTGTATTCAATTTGTCAAAACTGTCCCTATAAAAATGGAATGTGTATGTTTAGGGACCATGGCTACTTGCTCTGAAATTTTTTGTATTAATATTTAGTATTTGTTGGCAGAAACAGATGAAAAACATAGAAAAATATTAACATTTGTTACACAGTTAATACGAAGAAGCCAACGAGGACAGAGTTATCTTAAACTAGCAAGAATCTGAGTGTAAGAAGCCATTTACGTAGGAAAGAGGACAAATAATGACCCTACCAAAAATGTAAATCAATACTTGCTCGATTATAATTTTCTTATTATAATTTTGTTACAATATCCAAAGGGCCAAAATATAAGAGGAATGTAAAAGTATTCAGTTCACAATCCAGTAAAAATGTAAAGGTTCAAAGACTCTCCTAGTGTGATGCTCTAAATTTCAACAAAGCATTACTTATTTTTAAGTATAATCTTATGCAAATATTTTCAAATGAAGATCTTTTTTGTTACAGAGTATTTGCATCTCATTGCAAAGTGAACATATCCTTGGTTTAGTAGTTCCTTAAAGTAGTAGGCTCTTTATTTTTTAAAATACATGTTGCATATTTAGCATGATATAATGAAATCACAGCATTATATGATAATAAAATGGATTTCTAGAAACGTATTTCAGTAGCAAACCCTAGAAATCTAGATTTTTATGAATATGAAATATAAAATGAATTTTCACTAACCAGAATAAAATAACACAAGAACCCTTAGTATTACATTTCTAAATTCTGATCTTACAAGTCGGAAAAAGGTGCCCACTGAGTTTGAAAAAGAAAACACAAGGACACAGACACACTTATGCACACACTCCCACCAAGGAAGCACTTTGAAACATTCATACAATAGTTGAATATTAAATTTTAGGATATCAAGAGCCTTAATCGAGCTCTTTTATTCCAGATGAAGAAACTAGTATTTGACATCACAGTATTAATAAAACTTTCAGAAAATTGTGGCAACAGATTGTAATATTTTACCAAAAATTCTTCAATGGTAACAGCTAGTGTAAGGAAGGAAATATAATTTTAAAAGTACTTCCTAAAAGTACCTGTTCAATAAATTTTAAAACTGCTTATCAATTAAAGAAGGAAGCTGGAAATCTGGAATTACGGAGGTCAGAAGGCCAAATAAAACCCCAGGCTCTACCTGATAAGATTTGTATGACCTTGGATTCTTCATTTAGTTGTTTTTGAATTCAGTTTGTGGGCCTAATTGCTCTGAGATTTTGTAAGTCTGGATGGATACTTTTATCATTTGCCCAGTGGCTCAAGTCAATACGGTGCTTTCTTCCTTCAATTGTAACTGAGTTCGCCAAATGTTTCTTTCTAACCGGGTCCCTGTTGGTTAATATTCCACATTCTTACATACTTGATGGATATAAATGTCTCTATTAAGTTTCCTGCCTATCATTTAGTTTATCACCATTATCATGTTATTCATGCATTTATATCATTTCATTATTTCTTTTGGGTTATTGGCTTAATTAATTCAAAGTTTTAAAAAATATATGAAAAATATTGTTTTTTTTGTTGCATTTCTGTCTGTAGTTTCTATTTTAACTTTCTTGATGGAGTTGAATTGTAAATTTCAATGCTCGATTTTACTAATATAATTTTCTACAACTACTGAATTATATGCTTACTTAGACATTTCACATATGCTATATGAAATACTAATATACTATATTTGTATTCACTAATTCATAGCGAACTATTCATATAATTCATTAATTCATACTATATTCACTAACATACTGTGTTTAAGGCATTAGTTTTTGCATCTTGTGGGATAAGGTGGAACCCTCTCCCTCTGAGACACTCATGTGACGGTGTTTTGTTGCTACCTATCTAGTTATCTATTGCTTTTCTTATAGTGAACAACAATAATTTTGTAAATGTTTAACAGTATGATATGTAATAAATTTAAAATATTTGTATTAAAAACAAACACAACAGTACTAACTTGGCAAAGAAAAATAGCATCTACAGTAAGTTTCAGCTGCTTTTTTTTTAGACAAAACTCACCCTTTACCAAGATGTGGGAAGATCTGGCTGTTTTGATTTCCTAATTTTTAGAACATCATGGTTAAGTGGCCAATTTTAATCTGAATTTTACTTCGATGTGTTCAATATTTATATTAGTGCTGTATTAGTTTCCCCTAAGGTGAAAATTTAGGTAGTTTTGGTTATGAGCCTATTGACATGTATCAATGTTCAAGCAGATATAAATTGTTTTATGTAACTTTTTAAATCTTCCAACAGTAATATGAAGCATTCTGCAGCATTGCTTTAGAAAGTTATTCCAAGAAACTCAAATGAATTCAGCTGCATAATTGCAAATTTGAGGAGGTAGACACTCATGAGTTAACATCTGTATGGAATCATATTAAAAATACAGCTTTTATACTTTAAGATAATTCTCTCTTCATGAGATTAGCACTTTAAGTCCAATCGTGCCAAATTTGGAATTTAAAAGCTGAGAATTTGGAAGCAGGAATAATTTTCTACTTAAAATTTTCTAGAGTTGCAGGAGGGATTAGCTTCCTTAGATAGAAGCAAAAGAATCATTTCAGGGAGTGACTCTGACGGCCTAGCAGTATCTGCAGGACTCTTGGCCCAGTAGTGGGTTCAGGGAAAGTACCTGGAAAATGCTTACTAAATTACTAATAAATAAGTAGCTTCTCCACATTCTGGTGAGAAAGAGATGATGAGAAAGACTTTCTTAATATCAAAGACATAAGAGTATATTTCCATAACCAGCTGTTATGGAAACAATTTTTCTGATATTCAACACAAATCATTAGGTTCTCAGATTTGGGATATCCAAAAGCTTGATAGCTGCATTTAGAATTGCCACTATTATTCTGGTACCTAGGTGGTGATAAAAGTATACTGGCTTCTGCAGATTCTTAACACATGCCGTTCACTTCTGCCTTATCAAAAATCCTGCTGTCTAAAGAAGAATATACTCTGGTTGTATGCTCTAGAATCAGAAGGACAGCACAAGACCATTCAGGGACTTCCAAACTCCCAGTAAAAAAAGAATAGATACTTTTTTCTGCCTAAAAAGAAGGAAATGGGGTATATTCTTAAAAATAGTATTATATAATATGTATTTTGATTTGTACTAAGACCAGTAGAAAATTTGAATAGTTGGATCTCTCCTCAAATAGTTCACAAGCTAAATGAACAGGATGCATACTGGAGAGAGTAGATAAATCCTACTTAAGAATTAAAAAAAAATCTTTTTACTTTACACAGTGAAAACACATGCATAATAAATACCCAGCTCCTCTCATTGCTCTGTGTGCACTATCCAGAATTTTATGTTTGTCTGAGAAGTAGATGGAGGCTTGTTGTAACATTAATCTTATTGTTTTGTCATTTGGCTTCTTGACAGCTATCTTTAAATGGGGTGTGTTTGTATGTGTGTGTGCGTGTGTATTAAGGCATACATTTTGGTTCTTATTATAATGAAGGTAACACTGATACCCTGTTTCCTGTTATAAAGAATGGCAAAGCAGTGCAGAGCCTGTGTATCTCTCCTGCTTTGTGACAAGGAGTGATTTATAGCAACATGCCACACTGAGCATATGCTGTATCTAACAAGGAGAGTTGTTATTATTTAAGTGAACCACGCTAGATCAAATAACAAGGGAAGTTTTGAAAACTTTAATTAAATTCTATAGTATGACATTTTGTTTCTATTTCTGTTTTACTCCATTGTATATCTGGTAGTGCCACACAATAAAGGGCTGTAAAACGTGAATTTAGAGCATTAAGATTTATCATCCAAAATGCATCTTTCTGATATGTTGTACATTTTTTCCTTTACTTTTTTCCCATTCCTTTTGCTATGATGGTCTCTATGCTTTGATTATTAATTATGGTAAATTTAAGATTGCAATCACTTCTCCAAAGGGCCCATGGAAAAATATTTTAAATACATACTTTTGATTTTAATGAAAAATTGGACAGGGATAATTACAACGACAATATACAATGCAATAATCATAGCATTAAAAGGAGTAATATATGTTATTCAGACAGGATGTGGATGCTCACAAAGCTCTTGAATCCTCATAATCTCATGAACTGTTATTTAATCTAAGCAGACTTAAATCCTTCATTGTATTTCAAATGGTATTTTAGTTTCTACGATTTCAAGTTGTTCTTTACTAATCAATAAAGTTGGAAGCAAGTGTAGCATAAGACAAATATGGAGGTGTTTTTACAGTGTATGTCACCATGTGATTATTTTTCCTTTCTTCAAAGTGACATGGATGGCTCCATCAGCTGAGTGTTCAGCAGATAAATTAATGGTTTGAGAATTACCATATGCTTGTTCCTCGGTGATGCACAACAATCTGACGGAGATAGCGCACTGAGCTTCTGTTCAGCAAAGTGTTTCCCTTTAATCTCACGACACCTGCATACATAACACCAAATTCAGCCAACTGCGTGATCAAAGCCAGTCTCTGCAAGCAAATGACTGTGGATGGTACAAGATCCTTTGACAATAACTAAATTTGTTTTAGAAGCAGATATAATTCGGGAGAAAAAAAAAATCTAAACAGAGTATTGTTATTTTGACACATTTAGTTACCTCTTAGAAAATGCCCTCCTAATTTTCAGCTTGACGGGATCTCAGGATCTAGTGGAAGACTGAGGATTTTTCATCCCATTGACAGGAATCCATTAATAAAACAACAATCTTTTGTGTGTAGTAATCTTTAATCTTATTTTGTCACACGGTTCTCAGTAGCATTTCCACTCGTTTTACAGTATAATTTATGGCACAGAAACAACTTCTGCCCTGGAAAAGGTCAGCCTGTCAAGGTTTACTTGTCTTTGAAGAAAAGTAATAGAGCATTATTTATGAACCAACGAATACACTTCACTGCTTTAATCAATCAGGAAGATGCTTGTAGTATTATATCTTTTGCTGCTGCCCCCCCCAGAAAAAAAAAACACAAGCAAACGATATGCCAATTTTGCCTTCTCTTTTATGTTGCAAAAGGACTCTTAACGCTTATGTCTCTTCTGCTTTTGTGTTTATGGCAGTATGGAAATAACATGTCAGATGATGCCTGATATCTGGGAACAATTTTTCAATTATGATCCTAAAGACCACTCAACCTCTGGACAAGTTATCTCCCCCCTTCAGTTCCATGTGAAATTCATCTACCTACACAGAAGAGGATGTGCAATTAAGAACCTTGTGCATAAAGAAAAAGTTGAAAATGTTTGAAACTGTCTTAGAGAGCAATCAGCAAAACAAAAGCAATTACCATGTTTTTGTACAGAAGATCCCTAAACATAACCACAGTTGGTCTCCATATGCTTCTAGAAACCACTACAAGCACAAATTAGAACATGCTGTGTGGGGAAATGAATTGGTAGTTCATTAGAAAAAACAGTTACAGTTTGAATAAATGTCTCCAATAAGGTTTTAATTTAGGTAAGAAAGGATGTTAGGTATGAATTAAATAACGATAGGAACTAATGGCTTCTTATTAGAGTTTTAAAAGCATGTAAAACATATATCTAATTACAAAGTGTTGAAATACAAGTCTATACATTTTTGATAATCTATTTTATAGTACATTGGTATGATTTCAATAATAAGAAAAGACATGTAAAATTCAACCAACAGTGACATAATAAAAACGCAACAGGAAAAAATAAGCTAGAGAACTGGAAAATCACACAAGTGTTCAAAATAGTTTTAACTGTCCAAGTGTGGGCTGGCCATTTAAAATGGCATCTGGTTCACCTCTTTGTTATGTACTCTTCAATTTTCCCAGTAAAATACTTAATGAAGAAATGAAGACAAACCATAAAGAGACAACAGCTCGCAATTTCAAAATATAAGGCTGAGTAATGCTAGAGTCTTTGAAGTCGTAGGGTAAATGGACTATCGATAGGTTAGATTATGAAACTACATTCAAAATAGAGCATCTTACTTGGTGGATAGTAGGAATATGCCAAGCCCTTTCCCTAGAGAAAGGTCACACATCCCTTCCCAAAGTGGAGATATGTCCCAGCTGCTTCCCACCGCCTGGCCCCCGGCTCCTCAGTCCTTAGCTCCATCTCCACCTTGCATGTGCAGTAGTACACAGACTTCTTTCCTCTGGTATCAGCTCCATGTCGTGAAGGTACCTCTTGCTGTTTGTCAGCTTGGGTATCGCAAGGAAGAGATTGGTAGTGATTCAGTTCACTGAAGGGTAAAGAGTGACAAGGAAAAGAGGCAGAGAATAGGAGGATGAAAGAGACCTTAAAGCTTTGTATGCATGTATATGTGTGCACATAAAGGTATACAGGTATATATGCGTCTGTAGGAATGTATATATATGGCATATATCAGTGCATGGGAGAAACAGTGGTGCAGGCAGGGGAGGATACTACCCCAAGTTAGGAAAGAAGCCTGGAGTGTTAGTTAAAAATAAGGTCTAAGAGTAGACTGTTGAATCTAATGACAGCTTGAAAGCTTATTTAATTTTGAAGTTTCAGTTTACCCAGGTGGAAATTAGAGATGGTAACAGTAATTTTCTCAGAGAATTATTGAGAAAAATTAAACAATCTATGTAAACCATGTAACTCTAACCTGCACATTGTGAACATTCAAACATATGTGTTATTAGTGAGTAGAAAATGATTAACCAAGAGAAAAGTAATATCTGAATAAAGTTAATATAGAAAAAGGCAGAGACACAACCCACCGAGGATGAATGTTATATGACGGGGAAAGAATCCTACATTCTTTGGGCAGGATAGAAACTTAACATAAGCAACACACGAGGGAAACAAGCAAGCCACATCTTGACGTGTGGTCCTTATCCCTTGGGCTGACCATTTGAATAAATACAGTAAATACAGGCTTCATTCCAACTGCCTGTATCTGCATCTATTTGGTAGAGGGGTCACCTGCTCAGGCAGTAAAGTGCCTGAGAAGTAATTACCATTCCTGCCTAGAAGCCTTCAGTAAATGCCTAATGGGAGTTGATGTGTACCGCAAGTCCTTTTGTCCCAGAGAGTGACAAAGCTTCTTAAACTTTTCCCACAGTAATCAATTCCAGCTACCTTCAATATAGCCATCTTTCCAGAACACGTTTAATTGCCTGCCACCTCTTCCCTGACTCAAATTCCTATGTACGTTTTTGGTAGTAGGTTCTTTACCAACCACGTAGAGCTGGTCCTTGATTTACATGATTTTTCATCATTATGATAGAGCAAAAGTGATACACATTCAGTAGAATTCAGTAGAAACTGTACCTTGAATTTTGGCACCTTCCCAGATTAGTGATATGAGGTACAGTCCTCTTCTGTGCTGGGCAGTGTTGGCAGGCCAATTTCCAGTCGGCCAGGCAATCACAAGGGAGAGACACTCAATCTTTTACCATGTACCATGTTGCCAAGCTAGAATGCTTGATAAATTAGGTGGATCACTTACATTTGCTTTTGGCTTATGTTTTCAAATCAAGATATATTTATATGTTTATAAATTTAACATACATACTACGTTTTATATTAAAATATAATGTATTATATTTACTTGTAATCTTAAATGTAAAGATGTCATGAATAATTAAGACAAACTTTAAGTCTGATTTTTAAAATTAGATGAGTCATAAACAAAATAAGAAATATAAATATGAAAATAAATATGCAAAATATTTATATTCATATGTGATTCAAATTAATGCAAATAGAAAAAAGATATTTTCATTCATCAAATTAGAAAGAATGTCTTTTAAATTTGAGTGATTGATGCTGATGTGGGTACAGTGAAACCAGTGGTCATAGGCATGGCTCTTAGCAAAACAATAAATGCAGCATTTGTAGAGAGTAATTTGGAATCAAGTTTCAAAAGCCTCAAAGAATCTCATGTTGTGTCATCTGGCAATTCTACCTTAATTAAAGCTTCAGACAAATATTCATGAAGAATGTAGAATATACAATTTTAAGTAATGATGTATAATTTATATATTCAGAAAGAAAAAATACTTCTCTAAAGGGAAAAATGAAAGAGAAAATGATGAACTAAGAAAAAGTGGAGAATTGTGCTAACGTAAGTGACGTTTTTGTGTTAGGGAGAAAACCTCATGTCATTCTAAGGTAGAAATGAGTGGACCAACTCTGGGCTCAAGTTCATGGAAGAGTCATCACAAACAACATGTATTTGGGTACACCTGAGTCCCAGGAAAGTAGTAGTCTTTTATTCACATGCCCAGTGAGATGTTAAATGAGGTGAAGTAGCCTGGAACTGGAAGTGGGTTAATTTAGGAACATGGCCCAGCAACCAGGTCTGCTGGATACTGAAGACGTTACAGGTGCACCTGGGAGCCAATTCCATGAACATGACACCCTTCCTCAAGACTTGTGTCTCCTGGCTGCAAAGCTCTTAGGGAATGTGCCTCAACATGTCACCTGTGCACTTGTACCTGAGGATTTGGGGGAGTGCTGAACCACTTACATGGTAATTTAAGCTTCAATTCTTTTTTGGGGGGGTTGTGGGGTTGCTGGGGATCGAACTCAGGGCCTTGTGTTTGTTAGGGAAGCGCTGTACCACTTGAGCTGTATCTCCAACCCCTACTTACATGGTAATTTAGAGTTTGTGCTCCAGAGACAGACAGACTTAGGTTCAAGTGCTGATTTTGCTACTGTGGTCGTGTCTAGTATCTCTGGTAAGTTATTGGACTATGAAGTCCCAATTTCTTCATCTGTACAGTGTGAATAATTATGTATGTGTATGTTTGTGGATACTATATGAAATATGTAACATTTATGGTGTCATAAGGGAGGGGGAGATCTCTTTTATCTCTCCTCCCACAGTTCTTATGTGTGCTCTTGGCTGCATTTAAGAACCGTGTTTATAAAGAGTTGATTAATAAGAGAAAAGCATATATGTTTTATTATTTTTACATGTACATGGTGATCTTTACAAAAGGCTGGAGTCTAAAGAAATGACCAAAGCATGATGCTTAAATACCTTTTAAACAAATAACAGGACATTTTTTGAGGAATAACAGGAAACTGAATTTTTGGACTAGGGTAATACATTCTTGGGATGTTATTAAGAGATGTGTGGGGAGGGTATAAAAGTCAGTGGAAGATAAAGGCTGCTTCAGGGTGTTTACCCAGCCTTCCTGACAGGGTATTTATTGCTTGCTACATGTAGGGAACATCATGTCAGATAGCTCTTCACGAAGTTACAAGTCCTCTAGTGATTTCAGTTTGAAATAACTCATATACCAATATGGTGTATTCTGACATAGTGTAAATTTAACTTCTTCAGAGTCTAACACCATATAGTGTTTGTTGATAGTGTGTGGTAGTTGTGTGTGTGTGTGTGTGTGTGTATGTAAATTAACAAAGAATCCCCAACTCCTCAGGACCCATTCTCTCCTCTTCCTACTTCCTCAATGGAGCAGACAAAAGTCAGTAGGTGTTTCAAAGACTTCTACAGAAAAGTCAACAGCTTGCTTGCATGGGCAAAACCTAAGGTTCAATGCTCAACACTGCAAAAAAATCACTCTTTCTTAATTTCTTAATTACCTTGATGCTTTGTGCCTATTTTTTTAATCTAATCACCCAGTCTCTTTTTACCTGTAAACATAAACTCATATCCAAACATGAGGTGTTTGGCATAAAAGTCAAAAACAAATATTCATTAACTTGTATTTTACAGTAGCTACAAAAGATAGCTGTTGTTAAATAGCAAAGAAAATGAAACTCAGGGGAAGCAAGTGATTGCGAGATATTTTGGCACAGAGGACATATTTGAGCCCAACTATCATGACTCTTTGACTGCCATCTAGTCCCGGGAGACTGGATGTAGGCTGCCATTCTCCTTCCCTATATCCCTGCAGACCTTACTGGTGAGTGTGGGGCTCTGTCTCAGTGCACCAAAGTGTACCAACTAAATCTGCTGTACAAATCCCCATCTGGCCCCTACTAAGGCATGAGAATTGGCATTACAGTTTAAGCCTATTTGCCATATCTGGTTTGGCATAAGATTGTTATAAGAGCACAATGATTATTTATTAACTCAAAAATGCATGAACATTAAAAATCATGGAGCGATTCATATCTCCTTTATAGGAAGAAGCCCCAAATAGATGTGAATATTTCCATATCATGCAATTGTAACAAAATGAGAGCTCTTTTTCAGAGTTTCTTGACTAAAAGGAACTGTTTCAGAGTAGAAAATAGGAATATATTTTAAAGCCCATAAACTAGGAAGTCAGTATTCTAAGGAAGAGTAATTAAAGCTAAGACAATTATAATCCAGTTAAGGATGTTATATTGCTTATTTGTGCACTGAAATTGAAATAATGTGGTTCAAAATTCTATTGAAAATATGATT